>CAJUYI010003885.1:0-20842 GCA_910591695.1 Galerucella pusilla | reverse complement strand
TCTGTAATTTTCATACTTTATTCATTAAATAGTGGAGTTCATAAAAAACAGTTAAAATTCTCAACAAAATAGACTTTTAAAGATTCCATATCCTCCTTTTCTTAAATAACAAAATGTATATTCAAGTATTCCTCGAAGCTTTCCTTTATTGTTGAAAGTGTTAAAAACAAATAACACGATTTAAACATTTTTTTACCATTTACTATTTAAATAGTAACTGAAGTTTGGATACTCGTAAAAACAAAATATCCTGTTTTGAAATTGTTTTTCATAATTGAGTACACATTTATACCTTGCTTAGTGGATGAAGTTCATAAGGCAACTTATTTTAGTTTTATTAATTTTTTACTTTACAGTAAAGGAAACTGAAAATATTTTTAAAATAAAGGTAAGCAGTTGCAAATTCATCTATTTTCATATCTACATTCCATCTGGTTTGATTTTAGGCAATCGGCATATAAAATTATGAAAAAATTGATTGTTCTCCTTTGATCTATATAGCCACACAGAACTTTCTACATTTTTGCATTACTACCGGGTTTCCAATTTTTTTTACACATTTCATATACGTTGGATGCATATTAATTTAATCAACACCGTAGACATTTGATAATGATGGACTTGGTGTAAGTACCTAATTCCAAAATAAAATTTCTGGCCTTATCTCAACACCAGGTATCACCAGACACAGTTTAAGTATAATGAGAATTCAGATATAACTGACTGTTGATAGGCTATAGGAGAGGCGATTGAAATAAATCAAATTTCAAGTAAAAAAGATCTAATTGATAAAGCATCACCAATAACCCTCGAATAGATCTTTTAGGTCTCAGTGAATGTCACCCCCAGCTAAAATAAAAAAATCTCGTAGGTTATATAAAAAAATATAGTGTTTGACACTGGGTAAAAGATTTCAGTTGCCTACCCGAGGGAAGCATTAGTTTCAATCTCTGCCACATAATATTTACTAGAAGTTTTTCTTCAGACAGAATATAGGGTGTTCCAAAAAACTATCTTATTCAATTGTAAAGCTCGATTTTCTCGATTTTTTAATAGATCACTACATAAGATCGCCAATAGCGGATAATTTGTTGCAGCTAAATTATTACAAATGTTTTTATTTTAAAGAACTGCCAAAGTAAAAAATTTCAAGTTCAATAATTGTAAACTGCTGTTTAAAATTTTTTTAGCAGGCATTTTATCTTAGAAAGCTCTACTTTTCTGCACGCTTCGCGATATTAGGATCACTTTTCGCACTAGATTAAAAAAATTTAGTTTATAATGGTTACATCAATAAATGTAATTAATAATCTTATTAGAGTTTGCATCTAGTTGTTTTGTGTCCAATGAAATACTACTTGCCGCTTGCTAGTGGATGAAAATTTTGTTCTTCAGACGTGCGGACAGTGTATTTTGCGTACACGAAGACATGTGCTTTGGGCTGAAGTTATCAAAAAACATTTGGTTTCCAATTTAAGTGCAACAATTTAGTTTTTTATGAAACATTACTTTTTATATACCTATAGGTATACTATGGCAAGTTTATCTGAAGCCTTGAAAGGAATGCAGTCGAAAACATTCCATATTTCCACGTTTAACTATGAAAAAGCTAAAGTGCTAAGTATGTAGTGACAATAATTTAAAAAAGGTTTTTTTATTATTAACAATATGATTAAACGTTAATTCTTTAATGTGCTTGTTTCCTTGGTTTTTTTCTATCAACATTATTATTTCAATTTATGAATATTAAAAGATGAGCTCTTTACCAAATTTGTTATGGGCTTCTTCAAACTCTGGCAGCGTTGTACGAAAACCATAATTACCACACCCTCCGAATTACATAATTGGTGATTTTTATCGAAAGGCCTGACCAGCTGACTTTTTAATGGCAAGCGCGTGTTCTTCCCTCTCACTTCCTCAATTGACTGATATTGATTTATCCAGTGGCGTTGGTATTGTCAGTGACCTTGGTATTTTCAGTTCTACTTGGTAAAATAGGCCATTTGTACGTTTATGACAGATACTGCCATGTTTCCTCGCCTCTTACCGATGCCCCGTAGCTGCAGATATACTAGCCAAACTTATATATTTCCTTGAATTTGGAATTTAAGTTATGTATGTTACATTTTTTAGTGAAAAACGCACCTTATGCAAGCAAAAATTTAAAAATAAAACTACAAACAAAACCATGTCATGTGAGATACTGAACAATTACAATTTAAATGTAACTTTTGTCATTCTGGAATTAATAAAAAACTTTTCGTTTCCTTCAATATAGAAATAAAAGTAGATTCCCTAAAGTGAGGGTCGAAACATTGAATTCCTGACCACTTATAGCCTACTGGTCCTGGCCTGATTCAACAGACAGAGCTTGGTTACTATTGGAAGTTTAGTTGTTGTTGCATGAATTTACCTTTCACTGTTGAAGCGGGTTATAAGTTTCAAGAACAGCTAATATTTTTTTGAATGGATATACTTATGCTCAGTATGCAATCAAATTACCCAAAGGTATACTGGACATAATATTTTTAATGAAGCTATCTAATCGTATATCCCCTTCAAGTTATATTGCGGACTATGACGGTATCGTATCGAATTACAGTCGAACAAAAAGCCGACAACTTTAAGTTGGCACCTATTACGTCAAGTATACCTATACATAAAACAAATCGGTCTTTCACTGATTTTGACATTTGAATGGAGGTATCGATATAATACTGTCTGTCAATGTATTAAATAAAAAAAATATACTCTTGAGATTAATATTGAACGAAATCGAGCAAGAAAAAGCTTAACAAAACGTTTTATGTACTACACAAACTGGCCCATAAAACAATTGTTCACTAAAGTTGCTAAAAACTCTATATTACACTTGTTTTTTTTTATTGAAATAAACGAGCACAACAATTGTGATATTACAGTCTATTTAAGATTAATTATATTAATATGTATAATAATTCCAATTTTTTTTTTCTGTTTCTGATCTGACTTTTGTTATTCTTATTCTCGTAGGTAGATGCTCTTCTTAAAATTTTCTTGTTCAACCTAAAGCTGCAAAAAAATAGAATACAAAAGGTTTTATCCAAACCATAAGTAGCTCAAATTTAAAAATATGCCACGACAGACATTGAATTGCACTTCTAAGTTAAACGGTATTGGGATATCTGCAAGATATAACCAACCATTACTGGTTTATGCTGGTTTTGGCGTATTTGCGCCTCATCAGTACAAGGTAGATATTCTCTGTCAGAGGGGTTTGTGGGCTTTGTAAAACGTATACGATATCAAAAACTTGGCACTTTGTTTACCTTTTAATAAATCAACATTAAACAATGTCAACAAAATTTATATTACTTAGAAATTTAAAAATAACCCATGGATTTTCAACTAATTTCGTATATAAAGCTTTCTGATTTTCCAAATTCTGTAACAAATTATATTCTTGACTTGTGCAATCTTGTGTATACTAAAATATAAAAATCCGATGTATATTTTTTATGATTGTTAATATTATTATGAACCGGAACACTAAAATGAAAATAGTCACAAACGAGTCACTAACACCGTTGAAAAGTGCATGGTTATCTCTTGAATTATTAATTTGATTTTGATAATTTTTTTGTGTGAATTGTAGGATAATTCTTTTGCATAAATACTGAGGTAGACACTTTGATGTAGAGTTAAATGTGAAGATGATTTTTACCCAAAATTTGAAACCCTGAGGGATGGAGCTACTGAAAATGATGTCAAAATGTATCAACAAGATTTTTTTTAATAATAGTTTATACTGCTTTACAAATTTGAAATTTACTTTTCAGAGCAGACCGTTCTCTAACAAGCAGCAACTACTTCCATGGCTATATGCCACGAAGGATGTTGAATTACACTTTTAAGTTTAACCGGTTTCGGCGTATTTGCGCCTTATCAGTACAAGGTAGATATCATCCGTCCAGAAGCTCTGAGAGCATAATTCTGCACTGGAGACAAGGCTGAAATGACATCAATACGTTATCCTCAGTAAAGGAAATGTTGAGAATTCGATAATAGAGAGTTATTGTAAAACAGAATTAAAGTCTCTAGGCTAAAAGAGAAGATATGTAAATTATTGTTACTGATTTAAAATTAAGATATTTTCTTCTCTCTCGGTTCGGAACGTAATTTACGTTCCCTTAATGTAATTACATCGTCCTCATATTCAAATCGCAACGTTTTAGGTTCTTCGCACATTTTGGAACTTTAGTTCTTTACGTCAGGTTATGTTTGAGCGACCAGGGGTCGCGACGCAAAAGATCTGACCGTTACGTTATGTTACGTTGCTTCGTTATGTGCCTTGCTTGCGTGCGTGTGCTCTCTCCTGAGTCTCTCTCACGTTTACGAAGCAGCGATTCATATGCTTCGGCCGGGAATCGAACCCGGGCCGCTCGCGTGGAAGGCGAGCATTCTACCACTGAACCACCGATGCTATATTAAAATTCTATGCAAAGCTGGTATTCACAGTGCTGGTGATCTACTTGAATTTGTTCGGATAAATTTTTACTATTATTTGCATAATTTTTTTTGCGCGATTGATTGTTTTTGTTCATTTCGAAGAAATTTAAATCATTTTATTCGGAGTTTATTTCAATGCGATCGCGCAAAAAATGGTATAAGCATCTCGAACGTTAAGGGTAATTACACCGTTTGCATGTAGATTCCTCTCGTAAAATTGGACAAAATGATATGAGGATTAAGGGGTCTAGCACATTTACTTTTCAAAATACAGGGTGTTGAAATTTTGAATGTTTTAATTTGATAACTTTAAAATGGATGGATAAATTGATTTGACATTTGGCAGGTTGTTTTTAAATGTAAAGGGGCATATTTTGATAGAAATAGTAGTTTGTGCAACCTGTGTGGATATGATGGCCATATTGCACGAGGACGAAGTTTGAGCACGCCGCCGTAGGCGGAATGCTCGATCGTTCAAGTGCGATATGGACAATCCACACGAGTCGAACAGCATAATTTTTCTACAACCCACTTGAGAAAAAATCTAGAAAATAAAAATTTCTATAAACTGTAATATAACTTCAAATTGAAAATTCAACAATTCAATTTAATGTTTCCACTAATTTTTTTGAGGTAAACGTACAGTTTTTGAATGTCCAATTTGTATAATGCTACGGTTTCCCTTTTTAAATATACGATGATGTTATAAGTAGATGTTGCCAGTCGGACTCCCTCATTATCTATAATAATGAATATTCTGCTAAATATTTCAAACGTCTACCTGTTGTCGTTATTAATATCAAGCTGAATAATTATTTAAAAATAAAATCAACAATAAAAAAACTTCTTCATGGGGAATCGAACCCGGGTCTACCGCGGGAGTCTGGTTAGCTTACTACTTGGCCACCGTGGCATTTACAAATTGTTTATCTATAACGTCAAATGTATTACATAATTTTTGCTTAAAAGGAACTTAAGTTCCTACCGTGTGTCCCGCGACACGTTCTACCTTTTTTTTCTATTGAATACCTACCGACTGGAAACGCAATCACAACTCAAATCAATAATTTGTAAGATCAAATTCAATTGTCGCTGTCAATTTCGGAAAGTATTTCTCAATTTAATTGTCAAAAACGTCAAAATTAACGATCATTTAATTGAAGTTTAGTTATCCTCTATTTTATTTAAATACCCTTAATAAAAAAAGTCAAATGCGCATGCGTAAATGTCATAATACGGGAAACCTTTGTTAAAAGACGAAGAAAAAGTGGTTACAATAATTCTCAATTAGCGCCATCTCCACATCTAACCACAAATCAAAATTCTGTATTGACAAAAAAACATTTCGGTTTTCTAGTTATTAACTTTTTTTTTATTCAAGGTATTATTTCTGCTATGAGTTTTTAGAAGAAATCCTACAATTTACACACAAAAAATCATAAAAATCAAATAAGTGGTTCAAGTTTGAAACTGTGTCAAATTTTTTTGAAAGTCAGTGTATATTTCTAGCCCCGAGGGGGCTCATTAATTTTATATATCGGTCCAGAGCCCTCACTTGGGGTGACTAAATCTGTCATACGATGGTGTATAAAGACTGGGTCAAACGAAACCAAAAAGATATGTGGAATGAAGCCCTTCTCATGCACTATGGGAAAACAATTATTAAAAAGCTGCTCAAGATGAGCAGGAATCAAATCAGAAAAATAATGGACTGATCACAGCTCATTTAAAATACTCCCACACAAAATAATTCTGAAGACAATCTGATAAAGGGCCCCAAGAGATCTCTTGAATAATGTGACAGCCAAGTGGATAGGAGCCTATACCGCCTGGTACATGGAACTAGAGTTATGGAGTGGACAATACCGGTTTCACCATAAGGGCACACAGGGCCCGTGCCACCCGTGTCCAGGGCTCCTTTCTCTCAGAGGGCCCCAAAGAACCGAAATCCCGAAAGAAACCATTATCGTAATCGTAACCAAAAAACCAGCAGCACTCTAATATCATTAATGACATATTATATCACACTGCATTTGATTACCTATGATAAATGGTCATACTTAGTAAAAAAATATTACAATTCGCTTTTTTTTCCTTTCCAAAAGGGCCCCAAGTTCTTGTGTGCCCAAGGGCCCCAGCCTAGTTTAAGACAGCCTTGGGAGTGGGCGTTGTGTAGTCCCGGAGAACAAGAATACCAGGCGCAAATGCAATACATTCAGCATTCAAGCGAAGTAAAAAGTAGAATATGAACAATATAGATTTCAGTTATGGTGGCATTAAACGGCCTCTGTCATATTTCAACATAGCTCAATGCTATTTAATTGAATAAACAGATTTTGTTGCTAAAGGTATTAGTATTGCTAATTTCGGAAATTCAGGAGGAGAAAGCAATATTAACCATATATACTGCACTAATATATGCAACGATTATCTGTACAACGTAAAGCGTTATTTTAATATGATTAAAAATATAAACACACTACATGAAGTCAAATATTTACGAATTTAATAATAAATAACAACTGAACTATCACTGATTTAAAACGACATTTATTTTATATTTCCAAAATTTTTCGAAAATTTGTAATGATAAAATCCTTACCAGCAATGCCCATGATTGCTTCGGACGCAGAATATTTGACGTCCACGTCATTATCGACGTTTAGTTTATCCAATACAGGTTTAACTTGCGGTTGTATGACAGATTGATCGAGTTGTGGCGCTATTCGCTGCAGAGTTTTGGCAACATTGAATCTGACGTTAGCCACTTTGTCATTCGCCATGCTGAGAACGGTGGGTAATAGTAATTTAGTTGTTATGTCGCTCCCACAGGCTTCCGCTAAAACGTTTATGCAAAACAAACACGTCATTCTGAAAAAAAATTAGGAATCAATATTTCAATCATAGAAGTAATACTAAACAATATTTTATCCATCAATAGAGAGAGGATCACTACAGAACGTTTCAAAGCGCATTTGCGGAGATGGTTGTTTGACAGTTGACTCTTTGACATGACAGTAACGTTTGATACTACCAGAGAATACACCAGCCAAATAAGAAACGAAAGCCGGCGTAAATCCTTTGATGTTTTGGGGGCAAAATTTTGTGCTTCAAACTGACGTTGACAGATAACGGATCAAGTTACACTGAGAAAATTGTTCAAAAAATGTAAATTAAATGCTAACTACACGCAAAAAAGTGAAACCAAAAAATCTCAAATAATAATTGTTTATTTTTATGACTTGTTTACACAAAGTTTCAATTGTTAAACTCAATTTATGAATTGTTAAAGTTAATTCAACAGCTTAACAAATATTGTGAAAAATATATAAATATAAGTTTTAGCTTTTATTTTGGAGTAGGTACCATCCATTATTAAAAATAATGAGCTATTGTTTAACCAAATGATTCTTATTTTTTATATTGTTATCGAAATTATATGTGTAAGTATGTTTTTATGTAGCACTATATGTAGGATAGGGTAAGTCTAAAAACCAATACAATAATAATAGATTATATATTTATAATATCAGTTTACAATAGAAAGAATTTTAGTAAATGATGAAATAGATTTACGATAAGTATGGTGCTTGAATATAAAATTTTTATTATCTATATATTTAAAAGTTACACTTCACCAGATTCTGAATTAAATTTTACACCCAGAGAAAATGTACTGATATCTGTGACAACGAAGTTATAAAAAAGAAGCGACAGTAAACTTTTCTCCATAGATATCGAAGTTTTGTTGTGTTTTTAAATTATTATTATCCATCACTTGAATGACAGCCACGAATTGCACAAGTTTTTGGTGACATTACTAATAAATGTAATTTTGTAAGCAAATTTTATCGTTCAAAACACACAAAAACATGTAAATAATCAAAAAGCTTACTACAAAGAAAATTCTTTGGTAAACAATAAAATCACATGTCATTGACAGATAACGGGCTTAAAATGGCAACTGTCAGACATGCGCACTCAGAAAATGAATTGTGAAATAGCACAAGCTTCGCTTCTTCTTGGGATGGTGTATTCTGTGAAACTACACGAAATGGTTGGAAAAAAATGACTAACAGGGCGAATACGACCCAAGGAGGTATACTGGCTTTATACAACTGTGACAGGGCCAACAATCATTAATGGAACTGTACCTTGGTGGAGACAAAAATGTCTTCTGCAGTGAATGTACAAATTACAATCCAAACACAAACTCTCCTTGGTATTACCGGAGCAATGAACAGCACACGGACGGCATCAATGGCTTTTATTAAAATATTTCGTGTTTAAAAGCATTTGGTGACAAGTAATTCATTATTTGGGTACATTTTATACACAGACATAAAACATAATAATAAAAGTTAAGTTAAGTTCAATTACATTTAAACAGAAGAGAACAGGTCAAATTAACAAGAATTATTAGAATTGGACACACACATCTTACATCCTCCTTTATGCTTATAAGACAAAATCCGCCAATATGCGAAATATGCAATACAATCCTAACAATTGATCATGACATTTAAAAATAATCGATATTGTCAACAAAATTTAATGCCATCAACACCCAGATATATTGAATATTGAGAGAAGGCTAATGACCTTGTAGTCGAAAAAAAAAGTTGATAGAGTCGAGGAGGGAGAAAACTTTATTCACAGTTTTTGGCCAAATTTGGAACAAGTGATACACATTCTGAGATTAGTGTGATCCAACACAATAACACAGGATTTATATAATATTTTTTATATAGTCTTACCTGTATAGATAATTTTGATCTCTAGACATAGCCAAAACCTTAGGTATGATTGTACTTTCTGCCCATTCGGCTCCAAACTGATCAACCAATTTCCTTAAATTCAATGTGGCTGCTTCCCTAATGGCGAAAACGTGATCCATCAACCAAGTCATACATAATGCATTTAATTTTTCATCAAAGAATTCTCTACCCAGTTGACCAGCTAACAGTGGCATATATTCTATGATGGCAGATCTCACTCGCCATTTGGAATCTTCTGCTAGCTCTACAATAGCTGGGAGAAGAGACTGCGAGAGTTGTTGAATACCAATTACCTACAAAGGAATACAATTAAATTTCATATAAAATCACAGGTTTCTGCTAAGGTTTTTTTTAAATAACTTTGGATGATATAAAAGTATGAAATCAATTATTCAAAGTAATTAATATTAAACAATCGACAATGTTTTCTACAACACAACCAAACTGTCCCCTGGTGGTTTGGAATAAAAATTATAGCCTTCACTATGAAACTTCAATCTTTTAGAAAATTAATGCAACTTCTCAGTTTTTTGCTAGCTAGTGTAAAATACTTTGTAACTGCCAAGCTAACACTAAGTTTATGTCTTCAGGAAATATTCAAAAGCGGTATAAATATTATTAATACATTTAACAAAAATCTTACCTCATTTACACAGTCCAAATTAGATATTATATTGAGCCTAACTTCTGGACATTCATCTTTCAATTGTGTCAAAAATAGCGGTAATAAATGCTCAATAGTATTGTGTCTACCAAGAATAGGACTCAAACCCATTATGACAGATGCCAATGCTGATTTTACATGTTGATTTGGATCTGCTACTAATTCCTTAATACAAGGTAATATATTTGCCATTATAATATTTTCCTGATGAGCCTTATCCAAGTTTTGACAAAAATCTTTTACCTGAAACGTAAAATATGACAACATCAAACATTAGAAAATATAAAGGTAGAAATTATTACCTTATTAGCCGCAGCAGCGCGGACTTCGGCTTCTGTATCTTTTAATAGACTTTGAAAAGCATTTACCAAGTCGGTTCTTGTAATTTCTGGACCAACAGCCTTTTGTATTTCCGTAAATTTGTCTGCTACCATATAGCGTACTCTCCAAGAAGTATCACCTGAAACATCAACATTATACTAAGATATACAAAATCTGTTTGGAATACAAATTCAGACGACTCTCTATAAGTTGAGACTCAAGGGATCAGAGAAAAGTTTCAAATTACCAAGAGTTGAAAATAGCAAGTTTGATCAAGATTCAAGATTTATTGTTTTAAAAATTCATACAATTATTATTCACAAATAATAATTACACCGATCAACAAGAAAATATTTTTTTTTTGGGTTTCTGTTCTCATGCTTAAATTCTGATTCTAGTACATTGAAAAACACAATATTCATATATGTAGTTCACAAAGTTTGCTTTTAACTGATTTACAACGATAAGTATAACTTAATTTAATTTAATACAAGGAATATTCACTTTTAGGCATTAATTTCTTGTTATTTTACATCTATATGTTATTGTTTGTCACAAATCTTCAATAAAAAAGACTCTCGTATCCGAAAAAATGTTTTCTAATCATAATTTACAGTGGAAGTGTGGAAAAAATATAAAAATCAGTAATTTTTGCCGAAAAATTGAAAATTCGCTCGTTTCTACAATCGCAAACTTTAATAAAAGAGCGATTGGAAAAATGAAAAAAAAAATGGACGTCAGGGACCGATAAAGATATTTCCGGTTTTGATCGGCGTTATTTTCTGGATGAATGAACCAAAATGTATAGTTAAATAGTTTCTTGTTTTTTTCAAATTAAGCAACAGATAAAAGTTGTTTGTGTAAAATAAAACATGAAATTCCTATTACATTGAATACGAAAAATAATTATCATTATTGCAATGTACTTTGCTAATGAGAATTTAATTATTCCAGAAAAATACCAAAAAAGATTAATGCTATTCAAAGTATTATCTTTAATTAATGTGGTGGGTTAAACATTATTAGGAAATAGCAATGTTTATTTAATATTACTCTTGTCGTAGTAACCAAACTTTCCAGCTTCAAACGTTTTATAACTTGTTTTTAAACTAATAGCGATTTGAATACAAGTTGACATTTCTATTGTCTGACATCCACATTTGTCAGTTTGTGTTTATTATTACAAAAATATTCATCAGTTCAATCTTCACTATCCCTTTTTGCACTTGAAGTTTATTGTTTTATTTTCAACAAACTATATTATATTCAAGCCAAATTGATTGGAATTTTTATCATTTATTCCGATTCATCAGTAATTTCGCGCTTACGTTCCAAATTGTACCAACAATTGAACCGTTTCTATATTGGTTACAGTTTAAAAGATCTCAATTTGCCATAGTGAATATGTTTGTATTAAATGTAAAATGTTTACTTACCAGTGCACTGTCTAAGAACGGGCATTACTTGTTGCTCTACATCCTCTTGTTGCAAAAGTGTTGCAATACTAACACAGGCCTCTACAGCGAGAAGTCGAACAGAATCCTAAATATTAAGATAACTTTGTAGAATTTATTCCCTTCACATTATTTAATTCATTTATATTTAATACACATTGGTTTTGAGGTATTAAAGAAACTTAAATACAGTAAGAATACAATAGGTTCTGTATGGCATTATTGGAGTTAATTTAAGAATATGTAGGTTCCTCGAGATGCAAATGAAAAAATATTATCAAGAATATTTTAGAAGCAAGATAAACTAGGTTTTAAAACATTTGGAAATTATTATAATTTAATAAAACACCAAACACTGGATATCGGGTTAACACCTCATTTTGGTTTATTAGTTATAAACAATTTATTCAAACATTAATTCTGATGAGTTTGCTTCTTTAAAGCACTAAATCCTAGTAATTATTTTATTATTACCTTTGTAATTGTAAATATATTATTTACAAAGTAATTACGTATGATAAAAAAAAAATTCGCATACACTATAAGTTAACAGAAAATTTTAATCACTAGCACATTTACTTGATTTTATTACTCTTTTAACCGAAAACCAAGCCTTTAACATGTGACTCTGTTTTTCGCAAGTTTTTCAGAGATATTTCAACACAATCTCTGAGGGAATGATAGCTATTTAGTTCGGACGTTTCGATTAAATATCATAAACAACCACAAGAAACGGATATTGCTACATGCAGGGAGCCGTAAGTGAGGGTTTTGTGATAAATATGGGGAGTTCTAGTGGAGCCATAACATCGGCGAAGCGGCATATGCCGTGAACTGTTGATTGTTGGTGTGTATTATACGCATTGTCAATGCAAACAGAATTTCTTTATACTTTCTATATAATTGTAAGCAAAATTTATTATGAATAAAGATTTATATACCAGAAAATTAAAATTCTTTTTCTCCAATATTAATATTACATCTTTATACCTTTTTGTAAAGAAGCTTTTTCAAATTTAGAAGCTCACATGTATTTAGGATACAACAAAAGCACTCAATATGGGATATATCCAATAGAGAATAGAAAATAGTTTTGTGATAAAATTCAACAGTAATTATTATGATACATACCTGTTCATCTTGGGCTAAATTAATAAACATTGGTATTAGATCGGATTTTAAATATTCTAACTCTACAACTTGGGCTAGTTCACCCAGTTTGGTTGCTGCAGCTCTTCTAACCATTGGTGTGTCATCTTGACAGAGGGCCCTAAAATGAGATCGTAATTCGCCCTTAACTACTCCTGAGACTCTTGGATAGCATACCTGGAAAAATATTAATGGGTTAACAAATGTATATTTTGAGATGAGATCAGTATTTGATAACTTACTGAAAATAAACCACAAGCTGATGTCCTGGTGGTGAACCAATCCCCAGCTGCTAGTCTTTGGACCAGAGGAACAAAATGGGTCTCTAGGTCTGCGGGACTATGTTGCTGAGCTACAGCTCTTAAAGATTCCACTGCTTTATCCCTAACTACTGTTTCTTCAACTGTAGCCAAGCTCTCCAGAGGCGGTAGTAGACAATAGGCATTTTCGGGACCTCCTACTAAAGTTATAAATGTTCCCAATTGTTCAGCCAATGCCAATAATACTTCATCTTCATCATAAATGGTTTCTGTTAAAAATGGAATCAACTCTGTTCTGGTACGTTCTACTCCAAGTGCCAAGGCGATGGTGGAAAGTTTTTTTATTGAATTAAGGCGAAGCTACAACAAATTATATTATTACTAAGTAAAGATCCAGATTCAAAACAAATAATAATGTACTTCCCAAGGATTTAACATGTAATTTTAATGTGACATATAAATTAGCATGTAGAAATTGTGCGATTATGTACAAAGTGCCATTACTTTGTTGTTTAAAAAAATCCAAAACAGGTTTCAACATCACTTTGAAGTTTGCTTATAAATTTTTCTGGTTAGTTTAAAAATTATATTTATAATACCAACATATTGGAGCAATAAATATAATAATAATCTAAATAAATACCAACAATTAAGTGTTCACTGATGAAGCTACATTGAGTCAGATAACCCTTATACCTATATTATGAATACTACCAGAAAGTTTAGTGTGGGATTTGAAGAGACTAAATAAGATGCCTTTTCAAATTATAATCATTGATACATAAACTAAGAATATCTGAAAACTGTTCTAATCTATATAGTATTGTTCCAAGTTTTTTCAATAAATACAATCAGTATGAGCATTCTATTTTAGACTACTATCAATAATTATCCATAAATATTCATAAGTGTGAGAAATTTCTTGAGAAATAACAGATATGTAAAATGTTTTTTTCCAAAATTTGTGGATAAAAATCAAACCTTTCCTATAGTTTTTCTAAATACATTTCTACCCTAGTTTTAGTTAAACCATTACTGGGATATAGAATATCCCAGGAACTTTTATAGTGTACTTAAAAAATATTTTTGAATGATTCATTAACTTCATTCATTAAAATATTAGTTTAAGAACAATAAGGCCTTGTCACATTCCTACTTAAGTCTTATTACAAACATTGATTTAAAGTAACCCTTCATTTACAACTTTAACAAATAGATAATAATAGCATATTTGATTTAAGTAGATATGAAATTTAATGCATATCTTCATTTAACAATGATTGTTCTCCTTTATGAATTATAACAGGTTAGACAAGTATATTAAGCTATTAGTCTTACTATTAAAAATCCATCTAACAAATCATTACTTATTTCATAAATAGATACATATTAATGATTACTAACCCATATGTAGTAATTAATCTAATTTATATTATCCAACTTTATAAAAAGAACCATATTAAGTCAGATAAAAAATTTCCAAGTTATTTATTATTTTTTCAAGTCCAATCATATCAATATTAACTTCCTAGATTGAATTTATAGGTTGATCTATAAATAATTTTACGTTACATTTTCAATCTAGGAAGATCTGACAAGAATGATGTCACTTTAAACAAGAAAGGGTTAATAGAAGCCGATGTTTTTGTTATAACATTGAGTCACAAAAACATTGAGCAATGGGCAACAATGATTAATTAATAACAAATACCTGTACATCCTCATTTTTAAGTTCATCGATTAAAACAGCAATAGGATACAAGGAATCATCGCCTGCTGAATCGCTGGCTGCCATTATAGACCCAAGTCCGGTGGTAATCGCCGATATCGTCGTTTTTACTCGTTTGTAAACACGTTGTTACACACCTAATGGAATATTGGATTATTTATATGTACAAAAATATTAATAACTATGTCAATAATAGGAATGTAACTTACAAATTTTTTAAAAGCTTTGTCGACTTCGCCAAAAACTGACCTGTGTTTGTAGTTTTCAACACTTTTTTACAAATGAAAGGGAGGCGTTACTGGTATCCTGTCAAACATCAACGTCAAATCTCCGAAAGAGCCAACACTTAGATGTAAAACTCCCTAGTTCAAGGTGTAAAAATTGTAAGAAAATTAATATTTTTATCTTATCTATTAGCATTTCAATCGTAGAAACAAAGAAAACAGTAATTAAATATTTTTTCACGTCTATATCAATGTACACAAAATTAATAATTATGACCTTTGGTATAGGCAACCAAACATACGCTAAAACTACTATGCTATTGAAATAATCGACTTTTCCCCTATATCATGTAGTCGACGTTAAAGCTCAGAAATTAAAATATCTCGATCACCAACATCCCTTATTAATAGTGACCCTTTGTAATTGTGAACTAACGGGAATAATAGAATCAGTCCTGATAGCAATGAAATAAACGTTTGAGATTGATTTTTGTCCATGAAAGATCAAACGTTTCTTGGTGGTCGAAAACTAACTGTGGGAGACCGATCCAAACAAATATCAAATATCGAAAGAGTCATCAACTGAAACCTCCCCAAAAAAGTGTATAGAAAGCTTCAGGTGTTCTATCAACCACAACAAAAAGCTAACGGAGAGGCCTAGAGAAAATAGTTTGGAACAAGGAAGGAAGAAGGGATCATCATAAAAATGAGAAAACATTTTTAGAAAAAGCACACACTCAAAGACAACAATATCGTCGGTTGCCAGCAATTACTAAAAACATCCAAAAGTGCCATCTAAAAGTACACCAAAATAAAAAAAAGTACTTCTTGAATACACACAATACAAAGCAAACTGTACAGAAAAGCCAAGCATCAATGTGTATGGAACCAGAAAAAAAGTACACAGAAAACTTGTGACTATGGATTTTACGGATTGTCGAAATTTTTTCTTGACGCCAAAACTGTTGGGAAAATCTCGAAGGGGGGCAGGCCGGAGTAGTTTCAGCGACCACCCAAGGCAAGAGAATAAGGCCTTACAAGCCTCCTTCCACCGTGGGAAATTTCATTATTTATTACATTTTCGCTACTTATTTTGACTCAAATGGAGGGATATCTCCCCATGGTACCCCTATCCTCTCTACTAAATAAATTAAATATAAATGAATACAATTTTTTTAAATTTGTCATTTTCAGCAAACTTATTAACTATTAATTATTCAATTTCCACTTGGCGCTGCTCCACCATGTTTCGGTGAATGCTTAGTAGACACAGCCCGTTCAGCCTACTTTCACCCTTGTAGATCTGGTCCACGTTTTAACTCTTCGGAGAGTGCTGAATGACCTCTCTACGGTGGCTGTGGTACAAGTTAGCGCCAGTAAAATAGCCAATGAGGTGTATACAGCAGGGAAAAAATCTTTGGCTTCTATTAAAATGTCTGCTACGTTTTATTTTTTGTCCGCATTTTTACATTTTTAATGACTCTTGAGAAGCGGGGGAGGCTGCTGCCCCCCTGCGTACGCCCATGCTGGACATTTCTTTAGAAGAATTTCGGCCAATTTATTAGCGAATACTGGAGTTGATGTCTTAGCTTTCAAACGACATGGCGGATGGAAATCTGCATCAATTGCAGAAAGTTATGTAATCATTACCACCCAAGGTTGGTAAGTTTGACTTACAGCTAGTCGTCAACGGCAATCGATACCTTTTTGGTGATTGTTACTTACATCGTTCAACACAATGTCAAAATGCGTTGGGTAGGGTAGAGAAGAACTAATTTTAATATCCTCTATGGTATCATTTCAATATTTTTACCATCAGCTACCAATACAATGTCCTACCTGAAGTACCTACCTCATATCTCAAAATATTATCCATCTCCTTTATGCCTATAGGATAGTATTCAATTCTATTATATAAACTTCCAGCTATTCAATTTATTTCTTCACAGAAACTTCTCATTGGACTAATTGAATAATTAAAACCATCAATTCAAAAACGCATTTCTTTTTTCAGTTCTTATATTACTTAATAAACCAATTTTAATTGAACAGTAAAAATATTTAAATTACTCGTAAATAGACGTTTTTACTACGATAAAAAAAAAAACACAACTGTGAAACTAAAAAATGTACAATAAAATTATATGAACATGACCTAATGGTCTACAAAATGGGATGCTATTAATTCAAGTACTATTCATTTTCACCACTTTAATCTAAACCATACAATTTTAACGTTCTATCCATGGAAGTTGATGCGATAAACCTGGCATGTTTACCAAACCTTACACCTGTGGCAGTGGCTGTATGATCGTTGAAGATTTTTAGTTCTTGCCATTGTTTACATAAGTAGATCCTGAAAGTAAGTTAGTTTTATAATAAGCTAATTTTCAAACTACATCACCATTTTTTAATTAAACCAGAAAAATTACATTATTACAACTAGTGAACCCTTTGATTATTAAACAGGCTAAGTGAATAACCATTTTATGTTAGTCCAAACAGCTTGATTCATCAACTGCTTAACAACTCATTTCTCTTTGTTCGAATCGCACCTCGTGCGTGAAACAAAGATTGGGAATAACTTTTACAGATAAGTACATATGACAACACACACCCACAGGTCCACCTGTTTTGGTAGAGGGGATTGATCTAATTGTGAGCTTCACACAGAGAACAATTCTTATCCCTCTCTTTCAAATAGTATTGTTCATACTATCCTTGTCATACTTGTGTAAACTTTTTCGCCTTTTTTATGTGTGCTGCAATTTTCTTGCGTATGCCCATGTTTTTGTATGTTATGTTCTGCTTCAAAAGTGTTGTCCTTGGCTAATATATTTTTTCTTTGATATACAAGTTTCTTGTCGATGTTCATACCATAGTACTTTACGTTGATGTACATGGTATTATGTTGTTTATAAATAGGTGGTGGAAGATTATTAAGTGAGATTTTAAAGGATTAGGCATTATTTTACCTCTGTTGAACCATTTCTCACTTCTGTTCATGCACTGTTTTTTATACTGTTATTATGACAGGTTTGATATTTGTTGATTTAATTGATTTTTCCGAAAATTCTACTAAGCATCAGCACACAAAATCGATGATAATGAATAAGTCAAATTATCTTACCTAACATCAGTACCAGCAACAGCTAAATATGTTCCACTTTGATCAAAACAAAGATCTCTTATCTGATAACCTTCTTCGAGTTGTAAAGTTTTAAAATTCCTCAATCTTCGCAAATCCCAAAGTTTTACACAAGCGTCATCTGCAGCTGTAGCTAAATAATAACCATTTTCAGAAAATGCTATTGTTGTAATTGCTCCAGAGTGACCTAAAATATACAAAAAGAATTAAAGACCATTTTCAAACACAATTTTCAATAATTTCATACTCCGTAAAATCTGTATGGAATATATATCTTACCTGTGAAATTAGCAACATTACTTTGTTCCTTCAAATCCCAAATTTTTACTTGCGAGTCCCCAGTACCAGTTCCGAAAATTAGACCATCAGGATGTAATTGAGCAGTAGTAAGAGGCACATTAGAATTGTCAGAGACTTTAGTTAGTAAACGACCAGTCCTTATGTCAGAAAATGCCCAGTGTTGATCTTCTGATGTTGATAAAACAAAATCACCAGTGGGATGAAGCGACAATCCAGTAACAGGTCCATCGTGAGCACGTAAAAGCAGAGTTGTCTGTGATGTTGGTACATTCCATATTCGAATTGTTGTGTCAGGTGAAGCTATAAAAATTGTTACTCAATAAATAGCTTGAATTTAATTCAGAATAATTATATTAATACACAAGTGTCTTAACAGCTATATAGATTTCTCAAAATAAATAGATATATATAATAGATAAACTTTTAATGATAAAGAATGCACAAAAAAAAATGGTCACACATAATTAGCATACAATTATTGGTATCCTTCAAATTGTTAGTGCCTCAATGGTTTTGCTCACTTTATCCTTTTACAATGGATTTTCACAATTTAGGTTTGATTTCGATTTTCTTAAAATGTTGACAGTTCAATAAATTGAAATTGTATGACTACAAGAAAGCTGATAAAAATATAGTTCAGAGAAGAAGAGTATTGAGATTAACTTAATACTCTTCTTCAGATACAAGAAGGCAAGCACTCATTTTTTTAAATTAAAAAGTTTCAATAAACTTTAAACTTTATTCTCCTTTAAACAAATATGCTTTTGATAATTTACCTGTCAGTACTAAATCTTCATCTGGATGATATATAACTTTTGTAACTTTTTTGGTATGTCCTTTCAATATGGCAACTACTTGTTCAGTGTCTTTATTGAATACAGTAGCATTTTTATCATTACCACCAGTCAGAACTTTACTTGTGTCAGACTGATGAACATCTAATGCTAGTATGCCAGGAATACTAGCTGAATGTAAGCCCTAGAAAAAATATTTATAAGATATGACATTATTTACTTATAGATAAAAGTTATTATAGCTTACAATAAGCGAAGATAAAGTTTTAAAAGCTCTCAATTGTTCTTGAGTAGTCAATTCTTCAGGAACAGTCTTGCCCCTCTTCTTACGTTCTTGGGTCAGGACTGTAGCCTTTTCTTGTAATTTCTCTATAACTTCATCACTCATACCAGCTTGTTCGGTAGGTTGATTAGCTACACCTGCTGCTTCAGCAGCTACAGCCTAAAACAGTATTTAGGTTATACACTATGATTTTTTGGTTTCAAATTAGATACTTACAGGTTGAGGAACAGTTGTAATACCAGCTTGAGGTTTAAGAGTTGCCAAAGCTTCTCTTGCAGCTTTAACTTCTTTATCAAGTCTAGCTATGACTCTACATGCAGCATCATGTTGATATAAAGCATGACTTAATTCTTGTCTAGCAGTTTGTAGCTGTTGCCTCTGCGTAAAGCTGTATAACATAACTGCATCCCACTCATCTTGTAATAATTTTAAAGTGGCTGGAATACTAGTTGCACTAGGTGGTTTTGGTTTTACGATTGGTGGTGCTGAAATGTAAATAGTGCTTATATTCAGAAATGTAGTTGTATGAAACTTACTTTTTATTTCAATAAGATCGTCTATAGATAATTCTTTTCCACTTATTGGATCGACTCCGTTTTCTTGGATGTATTTTTCAATTATCCTTTTTTCAAAAATAGCACCCGATGAGGGGGAGACCACCGGGTGTTCAGGAACTTCATTAGAAACTGAAAACACATTTCCATTAAGTTATCACAGAAAAAATTAACTGAATTATTCCTAGCACAACTATATGAATATAATTTATGTCTTAAGCAGCATTATTTAAAGCCATGAAGATGTTGAGAATAATTGTGATTCTAATTATTTTATACAAAATATTAACTTGAAATACTCACTGGCACAACACAACGCCATTTTTTTCTACAACCATACTACAACAATATTTTGACAGACGACAGAAGCCGGCAAAAATTAAATTAAAGAAGAGTCTCCTTATCGAGAAATGTCCATCCATCATACATTCATGCTGTGATTAAAATATTATTATAAAAAAGAATTCTTTATTAATCAAACGCAATTTTTTAAAGCTTCATCAAATCTTCACATAATTTTTAATGAAAATTTAAGCAACAAATTTTGAAGTTATTTCACTTTGTGACGTCACTGAATAAGTGTACGGAGTTTTTGGTTCATAAGATTGGTGCGTCTGACAACTTGTAAATTTAAATTCAAATCTAGTGTGCTTGAAAGTATTCCATTTCCATTTTATACATTACAATATATTTTAT
>CAJUYI010003884.1:0-20845 GCA_910591695.1 Galerucella pusilla | reverse complement strand
ACAAAAAATATCCGGCTAAATCTGAGCTCTTGTGGTATTACCCCCGACAAATACACTAGTGATTTTTTCAATTATTCATTTGTTCATCAATATCACTGTTCCTAATATGAATTTCAATAACTGCGTTTTTAATAATTCTACATTAAAACAAAAATGTGTTTATTTTTAATGTTTCATAAATAAAGTTTGCATTGATGTGTTTCCAAATTTCTCATTCATTAAATTCTCGAGGTTTGTATTGATATTGGCTAAATTTTTATTATTCAAATTCTAAACTGTTTCCTTTAGAGCATTAGTCTCCATGCTTCAGCAATTTGACGAGAATAACTGTCAACTATCAAAAACACGACACCGAACGAAACAGTTTCTCATTAAACAACCCAAATTTACCCGATAAAATACAAACCACTTGTGCAATTATAAGTGACAAAATTTCTGGTTCCAATGTAAATGTTTCATTAAAATCTCCAATTAAAGCATTGGCTGCTTGTGAAACGAATTTATAGCCATGTAGCCAATTACTGCTTTAAGTTTTTTTTATATATGGATTCCAACATTTTTGGATAATAGTGTTTGAAATTAAATTATAATTTATTTAAATAATTGGAACTTATTGACATAAATTGTAATTGTTCAGCAATTCTTTAGCTTGTAAGAGAGGCTGAGAAGAATCATCTTCCAATTCTTGTATAACAGTTTTTAGTTGCGTAAACTTTTCGGTATAAAAAAAGCACCCTCCAACCACGTTCCTCAACGTGTTAAAACGGGTTGAGATGGAAGAGGAAGATTAGGTATAGTCAAAATTGCTCTTATCGTGCGGGTCCAAAGGACACTAACCATACGTATCAAATCAGAAGGCACAGAGGTTACCAAAATGTTGGGTCACAAATATACCCGGAGAAAATATGATGGTTGATGTTTCCTGCACACTGGTTGACGAATTTCCACTTTTTCATTCATTCTCGAAATAATCTATCAGATTAAGTACCATTTTTTTTGCTTGAGGATGCAAAAAACCGGAAAATTGCTCCTTATTATTCATATTGTCATTTTGGATTGTCAAAGTGACATAAATTACATTTAAATAAAAACTTCGCTCGTGAAAGACTTTTTAGAATCGCTGAAAACTGAATACATATCCTTTTTTCTCCCGTCAAAATTGCATAAGTCTGTCTTATTCATCTTACGAATTTTATTTGGAAGTTATGATTAAACGCAATAAAAGAAAACAAAATGGTGAGTATGTCTTTGTTGAATGATAAGACTGCATTTGACTATAAATGTTTTCTATCAAATTGAATTGTCCTTTTTGCTACATTCAAAAAACCAGTCAAGCAACAAAAATTGAGAGCTTTTAATAGTATATTCTTCAACGAGTGCAGAATGATGGATGGCTATTATTCACGCGGATGGAGTTTCATCCAAGTGAATAATAGTCATTCTACACAAGTAAAAGACTATACTTTTCCCACAACTGAAAAAAAACTTCCAATGAGGATCGAACCCTGATCATCCGCGCCAGATTCAACCATTTTTATCACTAGGCTATATAGCATATTTATTTTTAAAACTATTTTTAATCTAAGCCCTTACATTTATAAATGGAATTAATTCTTGGAGGCGTACATATTTAAAATATTGACTATCGCTACTGTTGTGCATTTTTTTCACTATATATCACGTAAAATTATGATTATATAATTATTTTGACGTTTCAAACGACGGGCTGTCAGAAGCGATTTTTCGTTATTAGGTGTTTGACGTTTTAAAAGAGACGATTTGATTTATGCATTTTAATTTAATTTAATAATAGAATGTGATTGGCTAACGAGAGTGAATTCTTTTTCATTATTCACTGATATGAAGAAATCCTTCATATATAATTTTGAAATCTCGAAAAATATCATGTAAATTGAAACATATTTTGTTAAAAAGCTATTTTGGATAAACTTACGTTTGTTAATTTTCCTGGACACCACAAAAATAACAAAAAAACACAAAATATACAAAGTAAAAATCGTTCGCGACATCTTGCAAAAACAACTTGAAAACAATAACAATACAATATAAATGATGATACTCTTTTTATAGAAAGAGAAGTGAGGATGTATGAATGTGTAAATACTCTCGTGAGTCAAACTAATCAATATTTCAAGGAGCGGGTTCCTATATCTGCTAGGAAAATGTTTATAGCTTACATATTAATGAAGACAAATAAAACGCAATTTTGAATTCGAAACTATTCTTAAAACCCAAAATTCCATATTGTTTCATCCAAATATTGAATTTTTCTTGATTTTAATTTTTTTTATTCTTCAGTTCATTTTTATTTTTAAACTTTTTATCACGTCAGAGCTTGTATTTTATCTTTTTGCCTCTGCCTCTTTATTTACTAAAACAGAACATTGTGTCATAAAGTCTTTATTCTCTATCGTTAATGTCTACTTCTTACTTTCTCATATTGAACAAAAACCTTTCAGATACTCAATTTTGAATTTTGAATTTTTTTGTTTTTTTTTTGTGAGGTTTTATGTGAACTTTGACTAGGCTAATTATTATGATTATTTTGGCGAGCCGCCACTGCATCTACTTATAAATTTAATTCACATAGTATTTTTCTTTGTATGGTATACCGATAGGATTAGTTAGAATCATAAATTTACATTTTAATTATTTTGGTGGAATTATTCACGGCACTACAAAATTGAAATGAAGACGGAAAAAACGTAATTAAATGCATCAATTGAATTTCCGTGAAAAATGATGCTTATCAATAACTTACGCGTAAAATATTGGTTGGAAAATTAAGAATAGTTTTAAAAAAAGTATAGAAGTTGATTTATTATGAATTTTGAGAGTTAGAAAGGGTTCAAGGAAGTTAAAATTTGAAGGAGGAGAAAAGATGTAAGTATTGAAAGTAACGTAATAATAAAATCTATCTGAATCCCAGCTCACGAAACTCTATTTCCACTTGGGCGAGCGGTTCACCCCCAAAAAGATGTACAGAAAAAATGAATTGACCGGCCACTACAAGATGCGAGGAAAAAACCAATTGGGATAAATTATGTTATTAGGAACAAAAAACCTCAGTAACACTTTTTTGTCCCGATGATCAGTAACCCAAGTAGCAATTTAAACAGTCTTCAAAACATTTAAATGATTCTTATACAACTAAAAAGGGCCAATTTTTATACAACTGTTTGGTTGTATAATAGTTCTATTAAAAGTTTATACAACTCTTATATGACTGTTTAATACACATCTATACAACTCTTAACCGACTGTTTTATAATCATTTATACAGCTACTATAAAATGAATTAATAGTATGTCATCTATAAAATGGGATTGAAGCGGCACTATGAACGTCTCACAAAATGGTTGTATAATGCAATACCTATATTTTTTTATAATGCTGTTATTTCGAGCACAACGGAAAACATTTTGTCATCTAGCAGTTTATAAGAGTATTTCATTTTTTAATTAAGAATATCAGAACCAAATTATATTTCAACTTGAACGTGCATCATACATTTCATTTGTAGAAATGGAGATTTATCAAAACGACTTGGGCCGCTTGGGCGGACATCGATAGTAAAAATTATAATTTCATTTGGATGGTTTAATAGCACAAATTTTGATGCGCCGCAAATTTTACTTAGATTATAGGTATATATTTGGCAAGAAAATGAAGCGCTTTTCAATTCTGGTTAAGTTTCAAGTAGATACTTGAAAAAAATAATAAAATAGAATATCCTAAAATACTTTTTTTTATGATTTTAATAGTTTGTCACTTCATATGGATATTCTTTCACAATATAATTCTCTAAATAATGATAAAGTCACATTTTTCAATATAGTTTCATGTTTTCAACTCAATTGCTCATAATGACGGCGATAGCGGTACAAGAATTGCTTATTCAAACATGACGATTTATAAAACAACAATTTTATCCCAAAGAAATGCCTTAAACAATATTTTATTATAAAATGGAATGGTATAAGATAAATGTTTTATAACGAAGAATATTTAGGCACTATACAACTAAAAAGTGTTATATAATGCAACGCAATTGAATGCTATACAATATTTATTATACAACATTATACAGCTTCAATAAGACAAGCTTAAGTAACTATTTTATAATGTTGTAGCTTTTAGTTATATAGTATATTATAGAACTCTTATACAATAGGTATAAAAGTCTTATAAAATGATATTTTTGATATTTTATAAACTTGCTTATAAGGTATTATATCATTTTAAAAGAAATGATCGTATAATGCGTTATAGCATATATTGTAAAAGTCACTATAGAATCATTTAATACAACAATTTTCTTTAAAAAACGAAATTATCGCAACTAAAATAAAAAGTCCTCAAAACAACGCTACTCTACTGTTATTCAACAATTCAGTCCTATTAGAATTCCATTTTGCTAGTTGGGAAGTTGGTTTTAACCAAAAACTTACAAAATTACGAAAAATCTCCGCTGGAGAATATTTTTTAACAATAATTGTTAGTGAACAAAATGTTTTCGAACATTTTTCTTTATTGGGAACTGAAAAAAAATGTTTCAACAATTATTGTAATAACATCAAGTCATAAAATTTGAAAATTTTCAATACTTTGTTTATTTTTAACTTGTTCATTGGACTAGCAGTTACAAGTTAGCAAATTACTCATTTTATGAGTTTTAAATAGCTTAGAAAGTTTTCATTGTGAATAATATTCATTTAATTAACAGGAAGTTTCAATTATTCAATATAATATTGAATAAAATTTAATTATTTAGTACCTATAGTAATTTGGCAATATTGGAGCTTTTAAAGTTTTTCAAAATGATGTCATTTTAAAGCGATGTTCAGCCAGTTTCTCTCTTTGGAGGTCAAAATAATTTGAATAGTTCTGAACTTCAACTCATCTTTACTAAGTAATGTTTGGCAAAGAAATGGAAAGTTCCTTATTTTGTGATAAAAATATAGTAGACAGTTAAACTACAGAATTTTGTGATACATTTGAAACTTGATTTAAACGATCGTTAAACGTATGAGAATTAAAAATTCCCAAAGCAAGCGCTTAGAAAAATACTAGTTCGACTATTAAAAATCGATTTAAGAGGAAGTTTTCAGTTGTAATTCATGACCGGAAGATTTTTTCCAGTAGATTTTCTCGAGAGAATATTGTGGAAGGAAAAAAAAATTTCCATTACTAGCTGTGAAGTTGACAATTATTGCTTCTTCTAACCAACTGAGAAGTTAAATTTCTCTATAAGTGGTTAATAATCTTTTCTATTATTAACCTACGTCAATAGTGGACAAATTCAAATATTTTGAGAATTCAGGGAGAGTAGTTCAGATAAAAACTTGTGCAACATAATTTTGTACACCCAGGAGATTGTCTCAATTGATAATATGTTCTGGCAATAACAATACTACAAAATTAATAGCATTCTAGAGCAATATGCAGTATTAATTTAAACATTTCCAACAGTTATCTTTATGTTGCCGGATTAAGTGTAATAAACCACTTTTCTAATACTTCTGAGATACCTTCTTCCTTCTTTTTAACTTCAAAAACCAATAATGTATTTTCTACCAAACCCATTCTTTTCTGTATTGTTTTATATATTCCATGGCATGTTCTTCCGATGAACTTTGACGATTTCTTCCCAAATATGTATATAACAAATAAATAGTACCTACATTTGACACGTCAAAAAGTGACACAGAAAAATTTAATTTGTTTCAAGAAAGTCTGAACGTTTCTTTGAAGCTTGCAAAACTTTGTCCAGCACAGATAACATTTTTGTTTTTCGAACGACATTTTTTATTCACTCATAACAATTTTTCAAAAGTCCTGGTATTCCACCAATATTTTCTGCACTATATAATGTTCCTATACTTCATTATTCCCTTAATACTCGCTAAACCGACTTCACTACTTCAATAAAAATGTAAAGTAATAATGTACCCACTGCTTCAGAATATTTTTGGTTTTTCATCCAATATTTATTTATTTATCTGTCAGAACTATCAAAAATGAAAACTATCAGCTGATGTCAATATTAAAAAGTGTTGTGTGAAACTGGGCTGAATCTGACCAATCAGAAGTTTACAGAATTGCCAACTTAAATTCAAATCACTCCTCCTGGTTTTTAAAATGAGGTATAGTGGTGGAAAAAATTGTATATGCACAATGGAGTTGAAGACATTTATAAACCTCGCACCTTATTCCGCTCGGGGCAAAGCCCCTCGTGAAATAATTTTAGTGCTCGGTCAATAATAATAGTTTTCACAACCTTGTTGTATAATATACTATTATACCGAAATCGTTTACAAGGATGAAGTTACATTAAAAGTGTAGCATTTTACAAAAAATACAAGAAGTGGAGTCTTATACCAAAAAAATTGTTGAAAATTTAGAAATCGGAGATTTATGTATCTGTATCTGTAGAGTACGCAAGGTGAATTATGGCCCGCAGCACTCGAGCCACATATGTGACCCATTCTACGCCCTCCTAGGTCATCCATCCATCCTGCACTTGCCAGAAAGGTCCCTAGGATACATGTCCTTTATATCAGCAACTGTATCCTTTTGACGATAACTCCGGGCACTCGAATAAGACATGACTGACAGTTTCCTTAGTTGACAGTAGACAGTTGACAGTTGACAGTTGACAGTCATAAATCCTACTGTAAAACGTAGGTTTTTCCTGGTCATCGCTCAGGTTGATCCTGGCAAAACTGCATCCCTTGATTTCATCCCATCTCATTAGGAATTGAGCAAGGGTGTAACGTTTGGCTAGTTCCGGAGTGGTCAACCCGGAGTGTTGTAACGAATTAAAAAAAAATAGTATGTCGAGAATTTAGTGAAGAATTCTAGTCCAAAGTATTTGTTCCGAAATACAGATTGTTTCAAGAATATGGTACAATTAAAGTTCCCGAATCCCTCAACTAGCTTATTAGAATTTGACAACCTTGATGGGTTTTGATGATACTATAACCTACAAAAATATTACCCTGTATCTCACAAACTAACAAGGCTGGAAAAAAATTGTAATTGTAAAAGTTTTTTGCTTAAAATTACATGTTATATAGACAATAAATCAGAAAATACGTACGGATAGTCACACAAAAATCCAGTCTGCAAGCAGCCAAAACTAGAAAAACTAATTTGATCTTCATTATCAATAACTGAACGTATATAGATCATATTTTTCGCATTTTTATTTTATATACCTCGCGAAAAAACATAAAGTATGCAGTTTATTTCATAATTACTCTTTAATTGATTCTAAAGTGACAACAGGACCACATTAAATATTTGTTTCTGTGCAATAATTCATACTTACATTGGATAAATTATGATTTATTACAAAATTGCATCAATTTTATTACCACCAAAGGGGATAATTAAAAAGTTTTTTTATGTCGTTATTTTTAAGAAATACAAGGTAAAGTAGAGTTGTTGATTTTATAATTGTTTCAACCAATACTTTGTTTCATTCCAATTTCTTCCTGAAATTGCTAGTTTTGATGATCAAATCTGCAAACGTTGGTCAAGCAAATGCTTAAATAAAAGACAAAACTTTCAAAGCATAACGTAAAAACACCAAAAAACGTAATACTTATGTCAAAACACAATCTGTCTCGAAAAGGCTTTTTTAACACTGAAAGTTTTGTCTTACAAAGGAGTTTTGCGATCTCTCAAACTTAATAAGATTTTTTCAAATTCGATTAAGTTTTTGGGTCTCCATATTGACGTCGCCTTTAAAAAGTCTGTAGATGTAGACAATTTAGCTAAGCAATTATCCTCTGCTTGTTTTGCCATTAAATCTGTGTCTAAACATCTTGTGATTCTTCAACTGCTTCAACACCTTACTACTCTTTGTTCGAAATCGCACCTTTTCTATGGCTTGCCTTTCTCGGGGTTCGAAAACACTTGAGACCAATTCCTAGTTAAGTTATGGTTAGGCTCTATGTGAGTGGGGCCTTCTCGCTACCTCTACTGCGTCCCTCGTTTGGTCTATTGTGGCTCACCCTTAGGTATTACAATTCACTCCACAAGCCTGAGCTTGTCCATGGAAGATCATGGTTGTATTTGGTGATATTTTTGGAAGTCTTTCGGCTCTAAGGTACTAAAGCCGAATATATTATACCCCACCCTGCCTAAAGCTGGGCATGAGCATAGTATGTGCAACGCAGCTTCGTCCTCCAAATAACAGAACCGACAGTCCGAGGTCTAAACCAGTTTCATCTCCTTTAGGTGGTTATTTAGTCGACAACCCAACTAGCAAAATGGATTTCTAAGAGGACTGAATTGTTGTATAATAGTCAAATAGCGTTATTTCAAGGACTTTTTATTTTTTTAAGCCTTTTGTTGCGATAATTTTGTTTTTTAAAGAAAATTGTTGTATTAAATGATTCTATAGTGATTTTTACAATATATGCTATAACGCATTATACAATCATTTCTTTTAAAATGATATAATACCTTATAAGCCAGTTTATACAATATCAAAAATATCATTTAATAAGACTTTTATACCTATTGTATTATAAGAGTTCTATAATATACTATATAACTAACAGCTACAACATTATAAAATAGTTAATTAAGCTTGTCTTATTGAAGCTGTATAATGTTGTATAATAAATATTGTATAGCATTCAATTGCGTTGCATTATAAAACACTTTTTGGTTGTATAGTGCTTAAATATTATTCGTCATATAACAGTTATCGTATACCGTTCCATTTGACAATAAAATATTGTTTAGGGCATTTCTTTGGGATGGAATTGCTCCTTTATAAATTGCCATGTTTAAATAAGCAATTCTTGTACCGCTTTCGCCGCCATTATGAGAAATTGAGTTGGAAACATGAAACTATATTGAAAAATGTGACTTTATCATTATTTAGAGAATTATATTGTGAAATAATATTCATATGAAGTGATAAACTATTGAAGTCATAAAAAAAAGTATTTTAGGATATTCTATTTTATTATTTTTTCAAGTATCTACTTGAAACTAAACCAGAGTTGAAGCGCTTTATTTTCTTGCCAAATATATACCTATAATCTAACAGTAAAATTTGCGGCGCATCAAAATTTGTGCTAGGTATTAAACCATCCAAATGAAATTATAATTTTTACTACCGATGTCCGCTCAAGCGGCCCAAGTCGTTTTGATAAATCTCCATTTCTACAAATGAAATGTATGATGCACGTTCAAGTTAAAATATAATTTGGTTTTGATATTTTTCGCTCAAAAATTAAATGCTCTTATAAACAAAATGTTTCCATAGTGCTCGAAATAACAGCATTATAAAAAAATATATTGCATTATACAACCATTTTGTAAGACCTTCATAGTGCCGATCCAATCACATTTTATAGATGTGACTACATGACACACTATTAAATCATTTTATAGTAGCTGTATAAATGATTATAAAACAGTCATATAAGAGTTGTATAAACTTTTAATAGAAATGTTATACAACCAAACAGTTGTATAAAAATGGGACATATCTTGAAGCTGTTTATACAAACCTTATATAATTTAAATTGCTACTTGGCTTACAATGTTTTTAAATGTTCACTCAACTGGCTCCATAAACTGTCTCAGATGGAAAATGATCGTTACCCAAAGTTGTGCTATAACCAACAATTAAAACTAATTGACTCATGTGATACCAAGTACAACTGGTCAAGGCAAATGAGACAGTTTTTCATTGATTTGAATGTATTAAATTACTGGAATAACTTTTCATCTTTCAATTTTTCTTCCTTAAAGAAAGATGTTCTAGCTAAATATTACACACATTTGCACAAGGTGGATGTTAATATTGTGTCTAGGTATTCTCATATGTCTTTATACAGTGTTTTTAATGTTTCTGAAGCACCGAGTCCATATTTACAAAAAAAGTTACCTATCCAAGTCACACGCACTCTGGCCCAACTACGTATGGCTAATAATTATAAAATTAAATTTACCTTCAACGGTATTGTTTATTATATTGACCCGAAATTAGTTTGCTCTATATGTAACAATCGAGAAAAGGAAACTCTTCTACATGTTGTATTTGAGTGTCCCATAAATACTGTAATGAAGCGCAATACCCCTTGTTTACAGAATGTAGATGCTTTAATTAACGCTTTGCAAAATATTACAAATGATGATGCTATGGTAATTAGCCAATACATCTGGAATATACTCAAATTAAGATGCTTCATATTGAATGAATGAGTTTTTATTTTTATTTATTTTTTTTCTTAGCCCAGTAGTCTAATTAGATTATTTCACAATATTAATGTTATTGTATATATGTAGCCACTCGTTGCTATAAGCAAGTTCTTGAAAGCAATACATAAATAAAATAATAATAAATAATAAATTGCTACTTGGGAATGTCCGACTGCTTATTTTTTGTACTCCAAGGGTAGTATATGAAAGCCTTTGAGCCAGAGAGCTCTGCCCACTACGTGTAGGTTTTCCTCTCCGCCCAGGTAGCTATTGCTGATCTAGCAGTGCTTTCCGCAATATCAAGTCAAAAAATGGTTCAGGTTCGATAAATAAAGTCTCTGGTCCCTTTTTTACCAGAGTGTCGGCCTTCTCGTTGGCCTCCACTCCTCGATGCCCAGGCACCCACGTCAAAATGACTCTTTTTTACTTGCCTAGTATTTCAAGGGATTGTAGACAGTTATATAGCATCTTAGATTTTATGCTGTTCGAGCTCAGTGCTTTAGAAGTAGCCTGGCTAAATCTACCTATTGAGACCTTTCTTTGTTTAGGTGTTTGTATATTTACACCAAGTTCTCTTTTCAATACGATAATAATTGTGTTTTCAATATTGTTGACATCCTATACTAATTTTGGAAGACTGATCTAAAAACGAAAATTTTGTACAATGTATAATTCGAAAAAGTTTTGTCTTGTATATATAGGACCTTTACTTTCATAAAATTCCATTACCCACTAGGTACTAATCGTAGGTCATTAAAAAAGAATTACATTTCCCAAGAAATATTAAATGTCATTATATATTTACTAAGTATAAAATTAAGAGTATTTCTGAATAAGAATTAGTTCTTAAGTTAGATTTTACGGTGACGATTCGGTAGGTACTCTAAAAATGATTTCGATTTTTATAATTTGTGTGATATTTGGACAACTTTCCGTATTTACTGGAGCTGTCCGTATGCGTAAGTTTTTATATATTTTCTGAATATTCTTTATTTCTAATTTTTTTCACTGCTTTATTACTTAGTTTGAGTGTCTTGATATCTTTAAAAAGCTCAAAAATACATCAGGTAGATTGAAGAGGAGAAAGTAATTCAGATTTGCTCTTAATAACTTGTTTGAACAACTTCTTTTGAAGTATATCAATGTCCAAACAATTTTTAATGTCTTTTTATCACTCCTTTTGTGCTTAAAAGTTGAAAAGGAATAGGTTCCAGACAAAAACAGCTAGCCTGAGAGTCCAAATCTTGTTTTATGATGACCTAATTAAGACCTGGAAACTATTTTTGCTGTGCTTTGTTTAATGTTGATAAAATGCCAATAGCAGGATTTTATTCTGTGAATCTCGTTACTACATCTGCCTGAATAGCAGGGATTCCAGTATAGTTAAATCTCATTATTGAGGAAACTGTTTTTGCCAGTTTGCCGTGCAAAGTACTTAGAGAAGGTCTATCAACAGGCATGATAACAATCACAAATAATCATTTGAAACAATTGTAGAAAATACACTTATTTTTAACATAAAAATTACAAAATATGACAATTCGCTATCTTAGCTAAAACACCGATCACAAACTTTTCTATATCGTTCAAACTTTTTGGTTTTGCATCGTCTAATAGTATATTCTTCAACAAGTGCAGAATGATGGCTATTATTCACGAGGATGAAGTTTCCAAAATGAGGGAGCGCAGCAAGTGAGTTTTGGAATCATCCAAGTGAATAATAGCCATTCTACACAAGTAAAAGACTATACTTTCTCCACGACTAAAAAGAAAAAACTTCCAGTGAGGATCGAACCTCGATCGTCCGCGCCATAGTCAACCACCACTAGGCTATAGAGCATATTTATAAAAATGTAAAAAGTAAATACATAAACGTAACTCATTTTTTTAATCGGAACCCTTACATTTATAAATGAAATTAATTCCGGGAGGCGCACACATTCACTATCGCTACTGTTGTGAATTTTTTTCTCTTATAATACGTAAAATTATGATTTTATAATTATTTTGACGTTTCAAACGACGCGCTGTCAGAAGCGATTTGCGTTCTTAGGTATTTGACGTTTTAAAGAGACGATTTGATTTATTCATTTTGTCCACGACCACCTAATAATAAGTCAATATTTTACCTCCTAACTAAAGGTATATGGTACCCATATATCAACTGTCGTGAATTATGGTTCATAATACACTGTAGTGTATTATGGTTCATAATTCACGACTAGAGATGGGGGAACAATATGGAATAAACTATTAAATCTGTGTATTTTGTTCAGGAAATTTGTTTCTGACATATATCGTATCTATAATATATTGTAATTTTTAGTATTGATACTTTTCATAACGATATTTTCTAATATTAAGTATTTTGAAACAATATATTTATAACGGTACGTTGTATTGATACTTTCTACAGTATGGCCCATCTCTATATATGTCAAATTATTTGAAGTAGCTGCCACAACATTTTGAGGTTAGTAATATGCCAAATCGCTACTGACTTTTATTTATTAATAAATAAATTAAGTGTCGTGGACAAAGTATAGTATTCTACTCGCAATTTATGGCCATAATTCACTTGGGTGACTTGCGCCCCTCGCCTGCGGCTCGTGACGCAAACGTCACCCATCGTGAATTATGGCTATCATAAATTGCTCGTTTAATAATATACTATTAATTCATTTTAACGTGAATTCTGAAAATAATAGAACGTGATTGGTTAACGAGAGTGAATTCTTTTTATTATTCACTGGTGTGAAGAATTTATATCATTATGCAGAAATATGTAAAAATAATTTGTGCGCTATTTAGTCATGGAGAAATATATTTACTTGTTATAGAATTCATGACTTTGTTACAAAATCATTCAGATTAGTAATGAAAATAAATATTTAATTAACAAATTGTGGAATATTTAATGTGTGAGTCATCATTACCATTGTAGTGTTTAGGTGAGAAAGTTAAATTTTATGTTAAAAACGTGACTTTCTCCTTTGGAAACTCTAAACCATTTTTTTCATAAATCTTATGCCTACAAACATAATTTTTTTTCCAGCAAGCTATATACATGCCTGCTCGAGGTCATCAACTAACTTTAGTGCCTGTGCCATTGAGAGTGCTAAAATAGCTATTCCACATCTTATAAATGGTAAGTTGATATATTTACTTTGATATCGATATTATGTTAAGAAGTAACAGTTTACTAGAAAGCCGTTATGTTGTAAAGGGGCCATAATATATTCTGATAAAGAAAAAATGAAAATTTTCAATATTAAAGTATTAGTTTGGGAGACAACGGAGACCACTCAATGAATACCAGCTTCTTATACATCCATTTATAAAAAATCCCATGCAAATGGAGTACAGCGATTGTTTTTTGGCGTTTGGAAAACGAAATGAGGTCGAATTGTAGGGGCATCTACCAAATTCGACCTTGCACAATTATGCTTTGTAAATTTTTTTGTTTCCCTACGTCCTCACGTTTAAGTTCACATAACGAAAATTTTATTAGAAATATGAAAGCTCCGCAACATGTAGGTAGCCAAGCGGTCCAAGCGGATTTTGGTTCACGTACTACTCTATAAGCTTCGTCAGTACTGAACTAGGAGACCACCGAGACCGGCGAGCGTTGTATCAACAATGGAACGGCACGCGACTACCGAAGCAGAGAGACAATGTCAGTCATAGAAGGATAGAAAAGCGAGAGATGGATTTTTTATCCGATATTTTAGTGGTAGCAACCGAATTTCAATAAGGAATTGTACGGTCATAAGTAATTTGAGGATTCTGAGATTTTTATATAGTACTCATAAAGCTTCAAATGAGACTTCTTATCAATTAGTTTTTCCATTTAATCCATATTTAATTCTTTACAATGGCTCAAGCTTTGCTTAATATGCGTAATTACCTCATGATTCGTATTTTTTTCAACAAATTTTGGTTAGCATTTCAAAGTTTTTATTCGATGAGAACTCTAAGTTTAACATTAATCTACATGATATATTTTTTCCTTAATTTTCAATACATCCATTACCTCAAAATTCTTTGTCAAAAATACTTCGATATTTTGTCAAATCTCTGCCGATAGATTCCCCTTAACGTTTTAGACTGTTTTCAGGGTTATTTCGAGTTTTGGTCTGTATTTGACTAAAATTTAATACAAAATGATCCAATTGCAAGCTAACTTTCGTTTTAAAGCATATTCGAGTGAATATGTGCATTATTTAGTCTTCTTGTGTGCTTTTTAAGTGGATTTGAGGTTTTTTTTTGACTTATTTCGAGAACCGTTGACTCTCGGGCTGCATTTACGTGAAATTGAGAGTATTTGAATAAATCCATGATACACATTTTGTTTTTATGACAATGACAATGACAACGTATTTTCTTGATCTTACGCGCCTGTCATTCTCAATTCTCAAGAAGTTCGTAAAATGAATCCCAAAACGTTAGAGTGAATCATCATAAGTAATATAATCATTCTGTTTATGCTTAGTCGAGTGATATACATTTGTTGCAATAAAAATATAAAATCTTGAAAGTAATTTTTGAGAAGAACAAACGTACGCGCTTGCCCAATAGAAAGTCAGGTTGTTGCAAAGCAACGTGTCGATAGATAAATCTTCACCAATTGAGTTCGTCCAGAGGACGTGCTAATATGGTTTTCGCACGACGTTGCGTTGTTTACATTTTAATATTAGGCAATTGAAAAAATAATGTTAATAGACAGAATCCAATGAAACAAGCATTATAAAGAATAATTTTCTAATTATTATCAGTATATACTTAGCACTTTAGCTTTTTCATAGTTAAACGTGGCAAATTTGCTAAACTATTCATTTTTTCCAGGTGAAAAGAGGTTAAAAATGCCTAGATTCGCTCCAATGGACATTTCTTTAATAGAAGTTCATGGCAGCAACGATTTTACAATAAAATTGATGGATTTGAAAGTTTACGGCCTAGAAAATGTAAACCCAATGGCAATAGAGTGAGTAATTTTATTTATTTTCGTATTATAGTGTTATCAAAATATTGATTTATTGATTGATATTGATTTATTGATTTTTTCTTTCAGTGTAAACTTCGAAGAAAAAAAAGCTCACGTACTCAGCTCAATCCCGAGGTTGTTCGTTACAGGAAAATACGAAATTGTGGGACACATTCTAATATTTAATTTAAATGGACACGGACCTGTAAATTTAACCATGAGTAAGTAAATAAAAAATAAAACTAAAATGTAAATTTAATTTTTTCTTATTTTCAGATGACGGATTGTACACATACGATTTTAATTGGGAAGATGAGCAACGAAAGGGTGAAACTTTTATTAAAGTTAAAAACAGTGATTTCGACTACCATTTAAAGAATGTTTCCTACAACTTTGAGAATGTTTTTAATGGAAATAGCAGGATGAGTAAGTATTATTCTAAAGTCCATTTTCCACAGTTGCATGCAGCTTGGAGTTTTTTCTTCGTTGAACACGTCGGTCGCATGAATTAGAACTTGCTCTATTACCTGGTAACTTTTCTGGTGGATTTTGTCACACCAACCCAAAATTTCTATTGGCTGCTCCGCTCTGACATTGCTGTCACTGTCAATCAAGTTGGCAACACGTTACGTTTCCCCTATGCCTGGATGAGTCACAGCAACAAACTATCGATATGCTGATTGTACTTTTTCTCGCAGAGATTTGTCCCAGCAACAAGTCGCTGCGATTTGACGCAACGTGGAAAATGAACTTAATAGATACTATAAGTACCTATGCTTAATTACAGCTTCCTATAATTGAGGCGTTAAACATAACCAAAATATGATATTTCAACAATATTAATAATTATTAATGGTGGACAAAATAATAATAGGGCATGGATTATTCTCAATATTTTATGTCGATTTAAAAACTCTACTATTAGATGATTAGTATAGCTCGCCATTTTTGCTGTGACGTACATTACCTAAAAGAGAAGTTAGCTACAAAAGGGTTGACATACGATACAAACAGACAAATATAATTGGGGATAGCAGTAAAAAAAGTCATCTTCGGGGAAAGTACAAAGTGAGAAGTCGACATATTTTATAAAACAACCCATTACAACCGTTTTATAATTTAGATCGAGGTGCATCCTTGATCTTATCATTGAGGAAAGCGTTAAGCAATCAATTTTCAAAAGGAAAAACTCCAAATAGCATTAGAAGCACTAGCTCTAGTCATATATTATAAAATAATTGGAAAAATTAATTAAAACATTGTGAGAATCCACGCAAACCTGTGAAATTTAACTTAAGAGGTGTAATTTAATGTCTGTCAGGGCATATAGCCCGAGAAGTAGTTGTTTCTCCCTCAACGAACGTCATTGTTTTTTTTAAATATAACTAGTAGTCAAGTTTCGTTTAAAACATAGTCACTATAGAATAAACTGAAGGCAAAAGAACTTATAGTTGTATAATACGCGAGCTTGGAAGACTACCAGAGACAAACTCTTGATCCAGGACCGATATCAGTGCCATTACTTCTCTAGTAGAAGAATATGCCTGCTGATTTGCCAGAATAGAGATAACTGACACATCACACAAGTATGATGAAGTTGTTTTTCCGGGATGTATAAATTGCATCCAGTAGGTGGTTCAAATTACATCATTCAAAATACGTATATTTGGTATTGTAGTTTATGTTGTTATATTCATTTAAATAATACAAAAATATGCCCAGATACACGGAAAAACATCAGTATTTTGAAAGTTCTCAAATATTTTCAGTTTGAAAAAGAAGCTGGTGATTATTAATATCATAGCCTTCTCGAATTTGGCTGAATACGTTCCTGATGATTTTATTTATTAAATTTAAGGTTAGCTATACGTCAAAATAGCAAATAAAATTAACGACACCCCCAAAATCCTGATATACGTCACAAACGATGACGCTCACCATGAAGGCTATTGAAATGAACTATATACAGATTTTTTAGGAAATTTAACAAGTTTAGATAAATTTGGTTGTTTTTAAAATGTGTTTTTTTATCTGTTTTCAGGTGAAATAATAAACAAAGCAATGAATGATAACTGGGAAATTGTCAATGACGATTTGAAGCAATCCATAAAAGCAACACTACTAGCCATCCACAACGATTTGTTCCAAAGGTTCTTCTCTCAAATACCTATTAAGGAACTCTTTAAAGATTAGTTATAAAATGTATTTATCGTTAAATATAGTTACTTATTAAATACTTCATTGTGATTTTTTATACAAAGAAAAGTAATAGTACATTTTGTTGTTTTTTTCTACTACTGTCAATAAATTCTTCCCAGTTCTCTTGAGTTGAAACATCGCTAAATATTTTAAAATGTTAAAATTATTACAAAGTTTGTCATAATATAACTCGAGACGTCTTTGTACAATATGTTTATGTTTAAAATGTGTTATAAACAATAGAAACAAATGCGATAAAGACAGGATGTATTGGGTCACGTACTTGAAATTAACATTGACTTACACTTACATTTGTATCCAACTCATTCTTTGGAATATTTGATTTGAAAGTGAAACAGGTTATACCCTTTGGCCAGTCCAGGACTGAGGAGGAGAGCAAACGGAGCTACAGACTCGGACACTCTAATGCGTAGGAGCCCTCTCTTCGTTGGATTTAGTGTATAGATATTTTACTTTAAATTAGAAGCTAAAATATTACTCAATAATAATAGATTTTATCCCTGACTAGTCACATGTTGATCAGCTATTGCTTTGTTCCCATTAACAGCCACACAGAGAGCTCTCTGGCGGAAGGAGTTTTATCTTTTTTACAGAAAAACTTACTGGCTTTGACATTTATTTGTTCTCGCCTGGAAGTACATTTGATTGTATTTCATCTGCCTCTATTATGTGGCCGGTCTCTTAACATTATCTCGAGTACCTACCTTTTCTGCTTTTATGTATCATCTAATGTCTGCAGCATCCTAATATTTCGGTGAGCCTGAAGTTTCTTCTGCTTCTCTCTACTGGTGTGTCTCATGCTACTGATACGTTTATGTTCATTACTGAGTTTAGTTTGCTTTTTTCTACTGAGCTGTTCGCTGAGATTTGAGTTAGCCTTCTAACCCTAGAAGCTTCAGGTTTTCAATTTAATTCTGTAAAATGTACTCACCTTTCTTATTGAAAAGAATATTTGGTATGAAAAGGTAAAATGAACAAAGAAAAAAATATTAAGGTTAAATCTGCATAATGTTCCCATTCTACTAGCTGATATCTATGAAAAATAATATTCTTCATATCTTATACAAACATTACAAATACATGTATTGATATTAGGGGAAAATGGAGTGAACTAATAAACATATGTCTACCATCAACTGAGCACGGTATACTTATCTATATAAAAAACGTTCCTAAAATTTCAGGGTTTACATATTTGTTGATAATAAAGTCATGATAACGATTTGCTAGCAGATAAATTAGATATTCTGTGAAAATAAGCATCGCAGGAGAGAAAAGTAACCATGACTGTAAAAAATTTATATTTATTGTGTGTTATTTTAGTTTCTTTATTTAAATATATCGAAGGGGTAAGTTTATTTACTTTTTATACTTAGTTTTGTTTTTTAAGTTGAATTTTATGTCTCGTCAATGGTAGATAAGTTAATTTGATTATCACATAATTTAAAAATTGTTTCATAAAATGTCTACCATCAAGTTCAGGGTGCGGTACAAGGCAACATTTGCAAGAAACGGGCTAGAAATCATTTTATGATTTGAATAAAACAATTTTATATTTTATTTAGAAATAAACTGCATCAACCGCCTTGGGTTATTAGCAGTGGTACAGTATGGTTTGTTAAATAATCATCTACATAACATTATTATTTAGATTTTCTCATAAATGTCAATGTCCTTCAGAAATTTCATAAGATTATCCACGTTACAGTGATCATTCAATAACAAGTCTATGGAGCACGGAAAATTACACATTTTACGATTTATTTAAAAAACCGGACATGCACATAGGTGCGGATCTTCCCTTTTAAGAAGATACTCGTGAGTGTAACGTGTATGACTCAGACGTAGACGTGTCAAAATGGTCTGTGTTCTTCTTTTAGTGGGCAATGTTCTCCAAGGTGTTATACTTTGCTTGACTTTTCTCAGTTTGCTACTTGAACTTAACCACATATTATGCCAATGTTGATGCACTTTTTCCTTAATGAGGCTCTTCAGATCTGATTTGGTGATTCTGCTCTATGTGCAAATGGAAGGGATGAATTTTCTGATGTTTGCTTGGCAACCTTATCAGCGCTTTCGTTACCGCGTATTCCTGTATGTGATGGGACCCAAAGGACAGATACCGTTTTATGACTGCTTTTAAGTTCAGCAATCTGTTTGTTGATTTGGACAAGGAGTTCATTGGTGTGATACAGTTTCCCCATACTAACTGCTGCACTGAGTGAGTCTGTGACCAAGAGAAAATTTCCAGTTGACTGATTTTTGCATATATGTAATGCCTTGTGAATTGCATATAGTTCTGCAGAATATATACTATATATATCTTTTATAGAAAATAAACTAAATGAGAATCAAAAATAGAATGAAGTAGATATAATTTTCTAAGATTTTTCCGGTCTTTCCGGTTATGCAGTGATGGCGGAGGCACTACAAAAGGAAATGCTGGATGGATTATTGAATTACTGTATAAAACAGCGAAGTCCTGTGGGTCTGGTTAGCATGAATGTTCAATATACCTGATACCTGAAAATGTTCTACTTATTTTATTTAAATTGTAAACTGACATTCTTCTATGTGAAAAGTCCTTACTTCCCATTAAAAAAATTTGGGGTTGTGGTTGTAGTCCCTCGAAGGGAGTTGAAGGTAACGGTCACACAAGATTTTCTATAAAATATGTACAGTAAGACGAAGAAAGTTAACCTAATTTCTGAAAGGTTTTATTAGTTCACTGAATCATAATGACTTATCTTTTCTATGGAAAATAATTATTTATTTATATGAACAAATCCTAAGGAAGGTAATGAGTAATGATGATTATGCAATCCTGTTATCAATAATTTAGACTTCGGAATAGAACAACTGACTCGGATATTTATGTCATAAAGGAATATTTTCTCTATATTCGTAATAAAAAAGCGATTAACTTGAGTTGTTTGATTGAGTGTAATAAATTGATATTCATAAGATTTATTCCTTAAGTTTTTTTTTCATAAAATAGGATGATAAAATTGTTTTCTAAAGGTAAAATAATAATAAAAGCTGCATAATATATCAGATATCCTGTGAATTGAGGTGAAACATCTAGAACATCAAAAATTCGAATAAATGAGCACAAAATGTAAGATAGAGAGTTCTTTAAGGCGGGAGTGACTACTGATCAATTGGTATCGAGTTGTGTAGTAGTATCAAGTGACAATAATTGAAATGCTGGTCACACACAGCAAGCATAAACATTTTTCAATTTGACATTCAACAGCTGTATTTTTAAATCTTTCTCAGCTAGTGCACTGTATTTTATATATGTTTACCTACGAAAAAAAAAAAAAAAAAGAAGAAGATTTTGCAAATAGTAGCTTTGATATTATTAGCCCTATGGGGATATTCTGGATA
>CAJUYI010003883.1:0-20848 GCA_910591695.1 Galerucella pusilla | reverse complement strand
ATATGTACCCCAGATACAAGATCCCCAACAACTCCGTTCCATATACCATTAATTTTTTTGCCAAAATCTCCTTCTCTTGGCTCCACTAATTCAAAGTCGAAATCAAGCATTTCTGCTAGTTTTATAGCAAAATCAATACAGTATCCAGTCCATTTCCATTCTCCAGTGATTGGATCCTGTACTTTATAAGACCAAGGAATCGACTAAAAGTGTACTGAGTGATGTAAAATATAATGACATTATTGACATTATAAAAACCTACGTGTGCTACACCAATTCCATAAAAACTTCTAATAGGTTTAATCGTCTTATTTTCAATAGTAGTGACAACACCATTCTCATATTTACCAAGAATATCGGCAACTTCGTTTCTAGCAACCTTTATATATCCAGAAGTCTTCAAACTTATCTTAGAATCATTAAACACCAAGACGTTGTCATTATCAATAACATTATTCAATACTTCTTCCAAACTATTCTGGAACCGACCATTCGGTTCTGAATCATCGCAAAGGTATTTTGGAACAGTCAATCCTTGTGTAATAATTTCATCCACTGAACTAAAAATTGAATGAAGTACTTTTTGGAAGTAGCTGTACTGTAATTTAAAGTCATTGGGACAGTCACAGTAACTGTTTTGGTTCAAAAGAAAGCAGCATATTTCATTGCTCAAGTGTAGTATATTTAAAGATTGATGCAAGTACTGTTTTTGAAAATGTTTATGTTCAAAGTCTAAAAATACCAAGTTCCATCTTTCCGGGATCATCAGAAGTTTCTCTAGCATTACCTGGAATTTAAAAAAAGTTTTTTCTATGAAGAATATCTGCGCTCAACATATTGGTCACTAAAAAATTCAAACAGAATATATTTATTTTTAAATTATCAACTAAAATATGTTTGGCCAATTGTTTTTGTTTGTCCATTTGAGACACGCAAGACAGGTGGCTTCTTAACACGTTCACTAGCACACCAAATTTTCATTCAATGTTTCCCACTTTCCCAAGTTTCTCAGAGGTAGAATTAAAGAGCAGGCCAGAAAATTGAATACCAATGGAAATAGGCTTGAAAACAGGAAAGCAGTTAGCCTTTTTGGTTAGTTATTTATTATTTTATAGTTGTCGAATAGTAAATAAACACGTAAGGTCATGAACGTGACAGTAAGAGGTCAGTTGGATGCCCTATACTGTCACGTGAAAGGATAGTTGACCTAGGGCAGATGTAGTTAGGCTGATGAAGTATACAATTGGGAGTTCACATCAATATTTTCACAGTAATAGATTTACATTGAATGTAGTTCATTGTCAATGGAGGAGAATGGCCTCAGACATAGTTTTATTGTCAATAATCTATATTTTATTTTATTTATATTATATGACAGGTTTAAGTAAAAGTGGGGACTACTACCAAAAATGATCATATTAGGGCTATAGATCCATGATAGGAAATGGTTCGGTGGCATGGTTGCCAGAGAATGGGGCGATCCAAAAGCTAAATGGCATCCAAGGACAAGCATCAGAACCGTGAGGACAACAGCCGCATTAGAAGTCTTGCTGAAATTATCGTTGCTTCATGCCTACATTCCAGAAGAAGAGAGAACCAAAAGATTGACCAGATGGCAAGAGTCCATAAGTTCAGGGTAAGAGTTATACAAAAAGCGGGAACTCCACACCATAATGGAAATGCCATCAGAGTCCAATAATAATTACCTAAAGGACAAAGAAGTCTTAACATGAGGGCGCACACAATAGATCTGCAAAGATCGTAGTGGAGAGGGTCTTGGAAGTCCCATATTAATAGAGTAAGATCCCAAAGCGATAAGACATAACTTATTATCAAATAGATTAAATGTTTGGCTCGCATTGTTCTCAGTAACATCTCGTGTGCTTTGAATATCTGTGTGCTTGTGGAGCTAGCCTAAGGGTACCTGGGCAGGTATCAGGTGAGAATGGTAACTTAAAATAAGAGTTAGGTACTTTACTTAAATTTGTATGTCTGATTTTTAGTAAAATAATATTCTAGAGAAGTTCCATAAGTGTCAGAAATTTTCCATGGATCAAAACTTTTGTCAGACGCTTTAAAGCTCCACAAAAAATAAATAGCGAGGTCGCTAAATGGCGACATTCTCGAGCGCCGTCGAGACCTATCAAAATCGAAAGATACCTAAAGTAATTTCTAAACGAAAAGCTCGTAGGGTAAAAACAATTTTAGCGGTGGGTATGGAGTGTACGGTTTTTCAAAAATGTTATAAAAAAGTTACTAGGGCATTCTCGAGCGCGTCAGATATTCATACCACGTATGCCCCAAGTGCCTCTGATAACAACGGTATACTAATCTGCCGGTTTGGTCCATGGAAAGTGTCTGAAACTTATGATACTACTCTGGAATATTATTCTACAAAACATATATAAAAATCAGACATACAAATTTTAGTTAAGTAACTCTTATTTTTAGTTACCTTTCTCACCTGATACCTGCCCAGGTGCCCTTAGGCTAGCTCCACAAACACACAAATAATCAAAGCATACGAGATGCTACTGAGAACCTAACATTTCATCTATTTCAAAATAATTTATGTCTTATCGCTCTGGGATCTTGGACTATAATCCCCATTTCAATTTTAGGCTACAGAAATTATAAAGCAGCCAAAATTGAGTTTAAAAGAATCCTTAGATAGAAGCCAAATTACTCCACCAGAGACTATAATTTTTGCGTCAGTTTATTGTTAAAAACAAATGTTTTAGTTTTTTCTTACCGTCTTATAAAGCCTATTCATATTATCTGTTGTAGCTAATAGTGCGTAATTATTTGGTAACGGTCGAAGATCTCGTAATTTCTTAACTGTAGCAGAATTCAACGTTTCTGTCATTAACATCCTCATTTTTGCTGAGTTCAACCAATAATACAGAGTTTGATCTATGTCTGGAACATATTTTACAGTCTGAGTATTATTAAAAAAGATCATGGTGTTGGCTAATATAGTTAAAAGCAGTTTTTAATATTTTCTTATGCACCTTGTTATAATAAATGGGTGGAGATTACTTCAAAGGTAGCGTAGTTACAATAATTAATATTCAGTTCAAAGTTATTTTTACTTTCTTATCGTGGAAAAACCTGTTTATCAAAATAATGTTTTTTTTTCAACAAAAAATGGAAAAATAACTTATTATATTCCCTGCTTTGGTGCATTTGTGCAGTCATAACAAAAAATTCACTGTATGCTTCCGTTCTGATAGTTTTTTTGTGAAATTCCAAGACTGAATATGCATTATTCTTACGTCATATACATATTTGTATATTTAATATTGTGTCCTTGCTTATTGTGTTACTGTTTTTATGACTGTCTACAACAGCACATTCACCTGTGTGCATAATAAATCAATGACATTTGCTTTAGATATTTAATACTTTCAATTTAAATTTAATTATTTTGTTCAATAAACACTTTACCATGTATAGAATTTGATAATAGTGAATTCATTACTACTATCTACTTAAATTTCCTGATTTAATCAGAATTTTTCGGTTAATGAACTTTTGTTTATGATTTAAACATTTAAATAAATAATTTTGCAATTATATTTATAGAGTGGTTCGCAAGTGCAATTTTATTCCAAATCTGATTCAGGCCACCGAAGATTATGGTTAGAGGGCGTTTTCGAGTGGAAATGGCATCTAAAAAAATGTTTTATTGGAAACTGAAACATATATTTATAAATATCTTCTGTCTGTTTCTTGTGGCATTACTTATGCTTTTTTCTCTTATTTTTGGGGAAATAAAAAATATAAAAACATTATTGTGGTTTGATTCCCAAAAAAATAAGAGACTAAAATATATATTTATATTTTTAAAGGTGGAGCAGAATAGTTTTTATCAAAAACAAAATATATTTTACTTTAAAACCCTAGAAAAATATGTAGACAAAGTTGAAAAATATCTTTTCGGGGGGGGATTACCAACTAGAATTTTTTTTCGAAATCAAGACTGTGCTAATCGGAAGTAGCGTTGCGGTAAATTATTCTTTAGGAAAGCAATATTTATAAAATAATCTAGATCGGAATTACTTGTTACTGCGGTCACTTCAACTATGCGAATTTAGCAATAATAGTTTTGTGAAACTTTCAAACACTTATTGCAGTTTTTGCTTCAAGTTATTTTGTTTTCTCTTTTTTTTATAAATTGATTGAAATTAATTCGCATAGAAACAGAAATATGATCCATTTTTTTACTATGTTTAAAATTTATACCTTTGATTATTCTGTTCGAAAGTAATTATCCGCAAACTCAAGCGTACAATTTCGAGATATGACTCCTAAAGATAAGCATACACTAGGCGGATCGAGCCCAATCGCATCGCAAACATTAAACAACTGTCTTCTGTCAGTTCCTTGTAGCATTATTTATTATTTTTTCTCTTATTTTTTGAGATCTATATACTAACAAAAACAAAACCAGAAAATGAAGAATAATCTTCAAAAAATTGCATATATCAGATATCTTGTGAATGCGACAAATTCTATTTAGGTGAAACATCTAGACCATTGAAAGTCCGAATAAGTGAACATAAAAAATATATCAAAGATAGGGAGTTCTTTAAGTCAGGTATTTGTAAACATGCTTGGGATTCGACAAAAATAATATTGAAAGAGCCCAATAATAAAAGACGAAAAATCAAAGAAAGTGCTTTAATACAACTAAATGCAGATAAATGTGTAGCTAGTATTTCAGCCGAATGTAGTCAAATTTGGTTACCAATGTTAGAAAGAGAAATTCCTAATAATCAATCACCTGCGATATCAGGATAGCATCATAAGTTTTTATCCAGGTTTTCTTATGATTTATCATTGGAATAGTTGTTAATCGATACACACTTCAATACACAAAATCACCAAACCGAGTCATACATATTTTGAAAACAAAAATAATCATACACAAAAAAATAACAACAAACGCGTTTTGTTAACAACATTTCCAAAATAAGCGGAAAAAAGCGCTATCCCAATAAAAACCGTTCCTGGAACGTGCACTTCACTGGATTTCATTTCTAGTAGACTATCATATCTTTGGAATGTCATAAAATAAAATATTTATTTCACCTTTTACCAGGGATGTGATCCACTATGAATGGACCTTAATAAAATTTGACAACAAAGTTTTGTAGTCTTAAACTTCAAAATATTATTGATTGTCTAGTTGTCATATTTTTTTAGTTGTGTCAGATATTGACCAAAAATTATTTTATCGTTAGTTAATCTTGACAAAGGTAGCTGAAACGATACCGAAACGTCGAAAAAACAAAAGAAAAAAAAAACAATATTGTGGTTTCGTTCTCAAAAAATAAGAGAAAAAATTAAACAACTGCTTTTGATGATCTGTCATCTATTGCAGTATTAGTTGCATTATAGTTTGTTTTGCTTCTTGACTGTTTCGGACAGTTGAGAGTTTTGGGATATTATTAGTGAAATTAAGGTAAACTTTAGTGTAAAATAAGTTTTGAAAGTGCGAGATGATTAGATCTGTTGAAGAACTTTCCATTTCAAGGATTGTGGAAACAGTTCTCCCATTTTGGATTCGATTACCTGAATATGGTGATTTACAATGACGTATAAAATATAGACAAGCTTTGTTTACACTTTGCATGTTCAAGACGAGATTCTCATTTTTAGATTTTAGATTTTAGCAGTATTTTCTATTCAAAAGGTGAGAAAAAAGTGGAAAGCATTTTAAATATGTATGGCTGGTCAGCTCACTATTTTTTTTGTTACAATTTTTCATATTATACTAGTGCCATAATTAAAATAGTTTATATTTTTTTAGTTTAGCAACCTCGAACTACTACTGTCATTTTGGTGAGATCTGTCAATAAGATTTCAATTATAATGGTGGTTTTATTTGATTTTTGATAGATATTTGTATATTATAGTTATTTACGTAATTAGTGGGATATGGACATTATTAAAGCACGCATGTGAAGATTGCTCGACGATGCCGTAGGTAATCATATAAGTGCGTTAATAACTCTTATCCCACGTATTACGTACGAAATTTTATTTACAACTGTTTACTCGTATTATTAACAGTATATCATAAACTTTTATTTAAAAAAAAACTTCAATCCAACGTTTTGTTATTAATATTGACTGCAAACATGAGGTACTGTTGATTATATTTTGTGACCATAGCAGCAAAGACAAACAAAGCTGTGGAGTTAAAATAAATTAGTTATGTCATCAAATTGTCGAAGTTGAATGAACAAAAATCTATAAAAATAAGTTCAAGCGAAGACAATCTCCCTTCGGATATTGAAAATGCAACTTCCTGTGTTATTTTAAATATTTAATTCTGTTATTAATATTTTCCTTGATTCTTATTATCGTACTAGTGCGGTAATGTATTCAAAATCACACTAGTGCGGTAATATACTTCACTATGACCCTGAAAATAGTGTCAAATCGTACCCGTTAGGTACATGACTGTTGTAGATAAGAGTGCCTTAAGACATTTGCAATGGTGAAAAATATGTAGTGTGTGATAATCGGTCATTTCACAGGTTATATTAGTGTAGGAAATGCTCAGTCTTTACCAGTGTGTTCCGTGTGGATCAGTAGGCGTGTATGAGCCAAGGTTCAAGCTAAATTCGGCTGGGCAGTAGGTACTTACATGACGGATCTTCAAAAATAAAAGTCACGTCTGTTGCATTTCTTAAGTCCAAATAAGCATCTAATAAATTCAAAAATGGCGCAATAGACACTTCGATTTTAATATATGGTACACCACTTTCTAGCAAAAGTGTTTTGGTTTCTTCGTTTTCAAACCAACTGATATCCAGTACCAAATTTACACCATTGGATAAACTTTCACAGACTAAAATGAAATGATTACAAAAAAAAACATTGAACATCACAACACAAATCGAAATATTTCGTTTATAATTAAAATATTGCAGCATTGACATTATTAGGAGGGTGAAATATAAATGGCGGAATCCGCTTACAATTTCTGGTTTTTTATTTATCTACTCCATACCTCCGCTAGATCGCACAGCATGAATTGACTATTCTGTTGGCTCCTTCCACTGAACAAATGTTTAGTTTTGTGGTTCCAACAAAAACAATGAAAGTAACTGATATAGCACTTGACAACAACTATATCACTAACAAAACAAATATGATTTTTCGTAATCCCCCTGATAGATTTCATTTTGTTTCCGAGGAAAGAACAAACCACGTACCTCGAAATTTTACATAAAATTCCCAACATGACATTTCACGGTTGTCATTTTGTATTTTTGCGATACCTACATCAATTGCCTAATAATAACGGCTCTGTAGCAGAATAGCGTCAGTCAAAAAATAGCGCTAGGTTAAAACAACGGCGGACAAAATAGCGCTGGACAAAAACAGCGCAGGACATAATAGCGCTGGACAAAATAGCGCCACACAAAAATAGCGCTGAACAAAAACAGCGTCGGACAAAATGGCGCTCGACAAAATAGCACTGCGACTAAATAACGCCAACTATTAAAATATGGGAAACTATAGTAATTAACTTTTTCTAGTGTAAATGTAAATGATTATATAATGAAAATGTAATAATTGATGAACATTGCATGAATCCGTCTTCAATAATATTCTAGTTGTCTACACTTTGATCTGTGTCAGTAAGTCGAGAAGCGATGTGTGTTGAATTATGATGCAAAATATTGATTATCGTTCTTATTTCTTCCGTTTCTAATTTTCTGTTATTGTTATAGACCGTTACACTTTGATCTCTGTCAGGTGGTCGGAAAGCGATGTTGGAAAACTATTGTTATGACTATTATTTATGGAAAATATTGTATTTCCAATTATGTTAATTCGGCACTATAGTCTATTTTTATGAATGAGATGGTAGTAAAATAATGATGCAAGATTATTTTTGTGAGGCGCTATTTTGTCCAACGCTATTTTGTCTGACGCTATTCTGCTACAGAGCCAATAATAACATACCAAGTTAAGTTCTTATTAACCAAAATGAAAACATCTATGAAATATGAATGTGAAAACCTAGAGTATTGCGCATATAATCAATCCATTAATATTTACAAATGAAATTGAAAACTGAACACTGTAAACAGTGACTATAACAATAATTTTATTTCATAGTCACTGCTGTAAAGCATATCTTTCACGTTTCGTCCCTGTAGCGTTGGCTTCTTATCTTTCTTAATCCTTAACTCCCAATGTTTTGTTTCACTTTTCAGAGTTTCCACTTTTCTGTGCACAGCTAGTCAGCTGTTTGTTTATAGCGTTTGTTGTTTAGTTGATCTCGTGTTGTACATTTTATTTTGTTTTATAATATTTAAATTACTTCTCTTCAATAGTGTACATTCGATTTAAATATCCTACATAGGAAATGAATTATAACGCATGCTCGTAATTTTTGTTCCTTTCATGGAGACAATTAGAAGGTAGTTACAGATTCTTAATAATAGTGTGTGTGGTTTTCGCCTAAAATACAGCACCCTGTATAAATTACCTACTTTTCGAGTTATCTTGCAAATCTTCTATATTCATTGTTACAGTCTCTATTCCCACTGATAGAGAATACGATGCTATAAATTCGTCGTACCATTCTACAAATTGGTTTTGTCCTGTTTCACTGATGAAAACTGAAAAGAAAAGTTCAATACAAATAAAGTAAGTAAGTGTGGATTTATGCAGCAACATTTAACAATTATTATCAATTAGCATTTAACAATTAACATTTATGAATTATAAGTTGAACTACTCATTTCACTATGACTCCATTTATGCAGACAATTAACAATTATCATTTATCATTTAACAATTACGAAGTTGGCCAACTTTTAACTTTCTTAAATTAAATGTACCGAATTTTCATCTAGTGCGCAACTAGTACGCAGATTCTTACTTTTTTCATAGAAAAGCGGTTGACTTGGGGTTATGTTGGGTTTTTGTTTATTTTCAAGTTGTACTAATAAAAGAAAAAGAGTCTCCAATTCTACTATACATCTTCAGAATTGTTCCATAAAAATGTAGGGTTATTGTAACTAGAATTTCTGGCTTTTGCGCATGCTTACTATTTTCTCCTAATTTATAATTATGTCTGCATAAACGATGGCAGTTTTACTAATTGTTAAATGATAAATGTTAATTGTTAATTGCTAATTGATATTTGTTCAATGTTGCTGCATAAATCCACACTAAGTACCTAAGTGAGCACCATACATTAAATTATACAGACTGCGAAAGGTCTTTTCGCGACATACGATTTAGACAAGGAAAATAAGAGAAACACTACTTGAAAGAAAGAGGAGAATAATTGTTCGCAGTCAGCATTGGGTTCAGTTCCAGCTACCAATCTGATATGAAAGCAGAGTTGCCAGCTTAGAATGTTTGGTAGGTACATTCTAAGAAATGAATGACTTAATTTGCATTTGACTTTTAACACGGGATAAAGCCGTATTTAGTGAGAGAAAACGAGATTGGTAATATTATTGACTTTTAAAACAAGTGAGATCCACACAAATAATAATAAAATAATGAGGTTCAAGAAAAAATTTGGACAAATTACAATCTGCAATGAATAAAGTCTATACACCGCTTTCTATTTAGCAATTATTGGTATTTCACATTGCACTAAACACACGCCCATCGCTGACTGCGCACAATAATTATTGTTCTCTCTCTTTTAAGTAGTTTTTCTCATATTTTCCTTGTCGTACTTGTGTAAATAGTATGTCGCGAAAGAACTTTTCGCAATCGTATATGTCCAAGAGAGAACAGCATATAGGCCCCCTCCATGAAACGCCTACTTCGCTACCGATGAAATACCGATTAAAGTTGTTATGTAACTTATTTTACAGAATTTCCTTTTTGCGTGACCATATTTAATAGCAATTAATAAAAAATATCACAGAAAAACAAGGTCAAGTAGATTGATTAAATGTTTAAATTGTAAGAAGTATTCTAATTTTATGATCACGACGTACCTATATAAGGTTAGGCCAGTGCATAATAACATTTTTTGATTGTATGAAATATCGTGACGCGCTTTATGTGGGACAGTCTTTATAGTAAATTATGAATAGGACGTTTCGGACTGTAAATTGTCATAACTTTGACTTTAATAAATATATTTTTGTGAAATTTTAGTGACCGCTATTTGGAAGCATTCTGAATCCGAAAAAGTATCATAGTACATTTAAAATGTACTATGTGACCCATTGTACATCCTCCCGAGGAGTTGTCCTCCTAGGTCATCGTCCATCCTGTCCTTCCCAGGAAGGTGAACAGGTTACTAGGAGACATCTCCTTTATATTCCTCCAGGATTAGATAATATCCCAATTAAGAAATCAGTAGTCATTCCTTTACACAAAAAAGGTGATAAGTTTGATCCGATATAATTATCGTGGTGTTTCCTTATTATCATCTATTTCAAAATTATTAGAATGGTGTGTAAACAAGCAATTAATTTCTCATTTGAATAAATACAAAATACTCACTCAATGTCAATTTGGCTTTAGAGAGGACCTTAGTACCTCTGATGCAACGTTTGCTCTAATTGAGAAGTTACATGAAATCTTACAACTTAAACAATATCCGTTAGGTATATTTTGTGACTTGTCAAAAGCCTTTGACTGCGTTGACCATAAATTGTTATTAGAAAAGTTGTATTATTATGGTATTCGAGGTGCACCACATGATTGGTTCGAGTCCTACTTATCGAACCGTAAAATGTGCGTACGAATTAATCATACCGTCAATAACAGGTGCGATCGATACTACTCGAGTTGCGTCGATGTTCAATGCGGAGTTCCTCAAGGGTCTATCTTGGGACCAACATTATTTCTTATATATATATATATCAATTATTTGGTTGTAAATTTTCTCAATGCTAATTTTTCTCTTTTTGCCGATGATACCAGTATAATTGTCAGCGGAATAAACGAAGATTCTTTATTACTTTCTTCTACTACCGTCATGCATGGCGTATCGGATTGGTTTCTCGCTAACAGACTAGCATTGAACATCGGCAAAACTCAAAATATATCCTTTAACCTATATCGAGACTCTGACGAAGTTGCTATAAATATAGGTCAACAAACTATCACCTCTCTCTCAACATAAAATTCTTAGGCATACACATCGATAACAAGCTTGACTGGAACTTTCATATAAATCAACTGAATAAATCTCTTAGCAAATATGTATTTGCCTTGCGAGAAATAAAACAACATACTAACATATTTGTAGCAAAAACGGTCTATTTCGCTCAATTTCATAGTATAATGCAATATGGTATTGAATTTTGGGGGACTGCTGTATCCGCAGGCTCCGTATTCATGGCTCAAAAAAGAGCAATTAGAGCGCTTTTCAACTTAAAATCTAGAACTTCTTGTAGACCATTCTTTAAAGAAAATAGAATAATGACCATGACAAACACTTATATTTACAAAACTTCTTTATTAATTCACAAGCATCAAAATGAACTTCTTACCCCAAATGACAGACATAAATATCCCACTCGAAAACAAGACATAATACCTCCAAACTATACATATAGTCGCACTCGAAATGGCCCTTTATATTCAGGTATTAAAGTATATAACCATATACCTTCATATTTGAAAAATCTCACAAACAATTAAACAACTACTACATCAGTATGTTTTTTATAATATCTCAGAATGTTATCTGACAAATTTCAACTAAAACTTTTTTTTCTCTTTTTTTGTTATTTCCAACGCTTAGGCTAAAATCACTGTGTATTTTATTAAATTTTTACATGCTTTGTACTTTATATTGTGATTTTGTGGAATAAATATATCTATCTATCTATCTATCTATCTATCTATCTATCTATCGGCAAGTGTAGGCCAAGACTCACCGAGCACACACTCTCTGATCGACGATAAGTCCGGACACTCGCTTAAGACATGCCTGACAGTTTCATCTTTCTGTTCACATATCCTGCATTGAGGTGTGTCCCACTAGCCCCATAGAATGGAGGTGTTTCCTTAGTTGACAGTGGCCAGTCAGAAATCCTACTGTTAAACGTAGGTTTTTCCCGGTCATCGCTAAATATTTCCTCGGCGCCAGCTTCCCAGGGTCGCCCAGGGTGATCCTGGCAAGACTGCATCCTTTGATTCCATCCCATCTCTTAAAGGATTGAGCATGGGTGTAACGTTTGGCTAGTTCCGCAATTGTCGAAGTCGTTAGGCCGTAGGTGTTAATGGGTCCTAAACTTTTTTGTCCAGCAGCTTCCCTGGCTAAAGAATCGGCAATGCGACTACCTTTACTCCTGTCGTGCCCTTTAACCCACATCAGGATAATATTATTATCTGCCGAGGCGTTAGCTAAATCTTGGTGGCACTCTAGTACAAGCCCCTATATAACACGTTGTCTGTTCAAATAGATCTATCAATACTCGACACTTGACTGCTTTCACAAATAGCATTTGCACCTTCAAGATTAGATTAACTATTAAAAATTTATATTTTATCAAAAAAGTTAAATTTTCTAATAGATTATTTTGATTTTTTTATAAATTGAATTATAAAATTGATTGTTTTTGTAACTATTCATTTCAAATTGAATATAGTAAAGATGTTGATAATTATTTTTGATCAGGATGTTTGAAATGAATTAATAAATATATAATTACATGGCATTACCAAGTACGCGTCGTATTCTCCAGTCATTTAATTTAATTGGTCATCGTAAGTAATTCAAGTTTCAACAACATACTACTTACTCTACGTTGTATCATGTTGAGATTGATCATTCCATATACTTCTCTAATAATAATTAATTCAAGATTGTTTACATTTATTACGATTTAAATGTTTCACAGAATTCGTTGGAACTTGAAAATGAAAGTATCGCAAAACGTTGACTTTTTACTATAAAATTAAAGTATTGTGCAGTTAAGCGTGGTGAGGTTTTCGTTTAATTATTGACGATAAGTTATCGGTATCGGTTGTGGATATAGAGTGCTAGATGTTAAAAAGAGGCAGGCTTATGGTGTAGCAAGTGGTAATTTTGGATAACATGATAGTCAAAAAATCGTAAGTGTTAATATTGTCGAAATATTTAGGTAGCTGATGATTTAGCTCGCATTTCATTCAAATTGGCAGATAAAAAAAGGTTTATTTGGAAAATTGGGAAATGAAAAAATCGCGTAGAGTGAAAAGATATATTTATCTGATCACAGAGACGTTATAAAAATATATGTTTCGTTTTTTTTGCCTGTTGGAGATATCCGAAACTTGAAAAAAGATCCTTAAATATAAGGAAATTTCCTAAACAAAGTACGACCTTCCGGAACTGTATCGACAATATTTATAGTTTTAAAGTAGAGGTGACGATTGGTTGATATATATAACTAAAAATAGAGTATTATTACAGTTTCCTGTAATATTGTCGTATTTAATAAAGCGCGTTACCAATTGACATCGCAGAATGATAATTATTCCAACGCTTTATAAGTTTTAAAAAATATTTTTCAAAGACAGTGACCGTCTATAGCCCGGAAAGTAGTTGTTTCTTCTTAGTTGAACGGTCACTGTCTTTGAAAATATTTTCTTAAACTTATAAAGCGTTTGAATAATTATTATTCTGCGATATCTATAACTAAAAATAAATTGTTCTAAGCCAGGGGTCTCCAAACTTTTCAGCATAAGGGCCAAACTGATAGCTAGGGCGTTCAGGAGGGCCAACTATACCACACCACTTTTTCATTTTTCACATTTTTCAACATAATGTCTAAATATTTTATATGTTGTAGTGCTAGGGATGCAGTTTTTTTTTTCGCGTGCCGTAGTTTGGAGACCCCTGTTCTATTAATATTGAGGAATGAGTAAACATAAGAAAATTAAAATTTTCACTTTATTACTTATTAACAATCTCAGGCATTGAAAGATAAAAAAGGAGAGTGGGGCACCATGAGACTGAAAAGGGATTGTTATATCATCACAGAGATTTTAGTAACGAATTTCTTTGAAAAGTTATACTTTTTCATCATACTATTTACTCTGACAACTAAGTGTTTAAAAAAACTTGTCTTTACCTACCCAGATTCACTAGCCCAAGTAGAAGCACGACGTACTTCCATTGGTCCAGAACCTTTACATAATACTATATTTTTTCCACGACCATCGAAAATAAATTTAAAGTAAATTGCTTCAACAACTTTAATTTTGTAGTTTTCAATATTTATGACTTTTTAATATATCTACGTTCTGAAAATTAGAAACAATTGATTTGAACAACATTAATTGAGTAAATATCAAGTAAGTACATAGTCGTGAGAAAAATATTTCGCAGTAATTAGGAAGATTGATGTTTTGTGTGTAGCCGTTACCGGAACGCATACATTTTCAATAACATACCTCAGTTGCCATGCAACAACATATTTGCAGATATCACACAGATCGTCATCGTCACCCATCCAAGTACTAACCATGTTCGACTCTGCTTGACTGTAATTATCGCATCAAACGCGTTCCACTACAGTGCTGGGTCGTCGCCCAACGTGTTATTAGTTCTTAATAATGCTCCGATAAAAATATGAGTGATGGCTTGTTTGATTCGGAATGACATCCAGAAAAATGTATCGAAAGTATAGCATTCAGTTTTTTGTTAATAACTCAAAAACAAACAAACATTTTGGAAAAGGGTCCATAAACAAGAGGAAATTTCCATTAAAAAAGTTCTGACTCTCGGAACTCTCCCTCTATTATTTATAATTTTAATGCAACGTAACAAAATGTTCGAACTTCATTATTTATTGTAAATTAAAGAAAATGTTGAAATAATTGTCTTGAAACGAACCAAAAATAAAAAGAAGAATATTTGATAAACCTCATTAGACATTTACTAGATAACCATACTATTTCAAGTACTTGACAACATAGTCCAGTTATGATAGACCTCATCTAAAACTGTTTTTTTACTGTACGAGATATAGGCAACAATATCACAAACTGTATAACAAATTGCATAGCTACAAGATCCTGTGATTCACGCAATGTATTCGTTTGAAAAAAATAAAAAAATAAAAACATGGCTTGACCTTGTTCATATTGGTATGTCTACCTTGTGGAATGAAATGCTGCTCGCTGTCCTAAAAAAGCTACGGGTTGAGTCTTTGCGCATTTATTGTTCCAGCGGCAACCAAGTTTGTCAAATTATAGCGATGGTAGGTCAAGTGAAAAGATTGTTTTGTCCACGAGCACCTAATAATAAGTCAATATTTTACCTCCTAACTAAAGGTATATGGTACCCATATATCAACTGTGGTGAATTATGGTTCATAATACACTGTAGTGTATTATGGTTCATAATTCACGACTAGAGATGGGGGTAAAATATGGAATAAACTATTAAATCTGTGTATTTTGTTCAGGAAATTTGTTTGTAACATATATCGTATCTATAAAATATTGTAATTTTTAGTATTGATACTTTTCATAACGATATTTTCTAATATTAAGTATTTTAAAACAATATATTTATAACGGTACGTTGTATTGATACTTTCTACAGTATCGCCCATCTCTATATATGTCAAATTATTTGAAGTAGCTGCCACAACATTTTGAGGTTAGTAATATGCCAAATCGCTACTGACTTTTATTTATTATAAATAAATTAAGTGTCGTGGACAAAGTATAGTATTCTACTCGCAATTTATGGCCATAATTCACTTAGGTGACTTGCGCCACTCGCCTGCGGCTCGTGACGCAAACGTCACCCATCGTGAATTATGGCTATCATAAATTGCTCGTTTAATAATATACTATTATTAATAGTTTCACTTTAATTCACCGTGAAGAATGGGATGCAAACACCTACCAGCGGACTAAAAATTCTTGGAAGAATAAAGAACTTTTAAATTCTATAAAATAGCTATGCGATGCGAGGATGTGTCTTTCTTCATATTGTAAGTAATACAAGAAAAATTGAAGAAAAGGGAAGGTAGTTCAAAAATATAGGTACAATACTGGTTTAAATGCAATGCAAAAGCTCCCGTCTCTAGGTGCGTCAAAGCATATCGGCTAGTCGGAAAAAAACTACTGATTGCATGCTGATTATGGACTATTGTGTCTAGCGTATTTCTTAATTACCAGGAAACTTAAAAAAAATAATATTTAATGACATTTTATTTTAAAACATTTGGTAATCTTATTCTACTATACATTATTCATGTTTCAAGATACATAACATTAAAATTGCTTTTTATTCTTGATATGTTTTTAGTAAGACATAGTATAACATTAAATCAACAATACTGCATGATATGAACAATTTTTCATAAAAGAATATTATAACATATAGACGTAAGTACTTTTTTGATTTTCTGTTTTAATATTTCATTGATTTCTGTTGCTGTTGTCAAAACTCGCGTTTAGCTAGAAATTGATTGGCATAAATGCGATCAATGAAATGATATTTAGAGTCTGCTTGTGTCGATACCTATATTGTTGACAATGAATTAATAGCTATACACCAAGGTGGTGAAGACTATTATTATTGACCGAACACCAAAATTATTTCGCGAGGAGCTTTGCCCCGAGCGGAATAAGGTGCCAGGCTTATAAATGTCTTCACTACCATGGTGTATATACAATTTTTTCTACTACTAGCCAAATTTAAGACAAGATTAAAAATAATTCACAAACGCAACACGAGAAGCGTTTACTCCGCGTCTGACTGACAAGTGCGCTGTCAATTTTCGATAAATTATGAACCACAGAATACACCATCACAAAAAGAAGCGAAGCTTGTGCTATTTTACAATTCATTTTCTGAGTGCGCATGTCTGACAGTCGCCATTTTAAGCCCGTTATCTCTCATTGACATGTGATTTTATTGTTTACCGAAGAATTTTCTTTGTAACCTTTTTGATTATTTACATATTTTTTTGTGTTTTGAACGATAAAATTTATTTATTTATTTACTTATTTACGGGCGAACCCATTTTACAAAAAGTGATTACAAATCTTAAAAATACAAAACATTTGTTTACAAAATTACATTTATTAGCTATGGCGCAATTCGTAGCTGTCATTCAAGTGATGGATGAATAATTGGAAAACACAACAAAACTTCGATATCTATGGAGAAAAGTTTACTGTCGCTTCTTTTTTATAACTTTGTTGTCACAGATATCAGTACATTTTCTCTAGGTGTAAAATTCAATTAATATGGTGAAGTGTAACTTTTAAATATGTATATAAATAATAAAAATTTCATATTCAAGCACCATACTTATTGTAACTTCTTATCATCATTAACTAAAATTCTTTCTATTTTAAACTGATATTATAAATATATAATCTATTATTATTGTATTGGTTTTTAGACTCACCTTATCCTGTATATAGTGCTACATAAAAACATACTTACACATATAATTTCGATAACAATATAGAAAATAAGAATCATTTGGTTAGACAATAGCTCATTATTAAAAATAATGAGCTATTGAATTAATTTAAACAATTCATAAAGTGAGTTGAACAATTAAAAATTTGTCGAAACAAGTCATAAAAATATACAATTATAATTTGAGATTTTTCGGTTTCACTTTTTTGCGTGTAGTTAACATTTAATTTACATTTTTTGAACAATTTTCTCAGTGTAACTTGATCCGTTATCTCTCAACGTCACGAAATTTTGCCCCCAAAACATCAAAGGATTTACGCTGGCTTTCGTTTCTTGTTTGGCTGGTGTACTCTGTGTTATGAATGTACTCGTTTAGTCATCAGTCATTTTTTCTTGAGCGCGAATTTTAAACTAATGGCATTTTTATTCAAATAATTTTATCTTGATAGGTAATTTCAAGCAGCAAATATGTTAAAGACAATCTCCTGGTTATACAAAATTATGATGCACAAGTTTTTATTGAACTAATATCCCTGAATTCTCAAAATATTTGAATTTGTCCAATAAAAAATTATTAAACACTAATAGAGAAATTCAACTTCTCAGTTGGCTAGAAGAAGCAATTATTGTCATCTTCACAGCTAGTAGTGGCAAATAGCCATTTACCTAACTCGCTACGCGTCGTTCGGCGAACGGCAGACTCGTGCGGAAAAATTCAATTTCCGCAAGTGCAGGTACAATAGTTTTTCTACGAGCGTGAGGAAAGTCAACAGAACTAATCAAAAGTTGAGATATTTTTATCTGATTATAAGTGCTTATAGTTTATATAGAAACATATTTTATTAGATTATTGATTAAGGAAACATAAAGTGAAATATTATTATATATATATATATATGTATATATTATATATATATATATATATATATATATATATATATATATATATTATATATTATCAAAAACCCAATTTCCATAGTATATGGTAAAAATATTATTAACCATTTATAATAGTTACATGTCAAAATCTAATACCTAATTATTTATATTATAATTTATTGTAAAAGTACAATTATTTACATTACTTAAATTTATAGCAGATGCTAGTAGGCTTGTTGAATGGCTGTAATTTTGGATCAGTTGCTCTTTGCTGTTCTGGGATAATAATGTCAGTCGAGTGTAGTTCCTTTTCGAATTCCTGTTTAAAGTTGTGCTGAGTATTTGGGCCTGGCTGTATGTCAGTGGAGGCGATAGACCTGCTGGTAGTGGCCATAATATACCGGCTTATTATTAATTTGATATATTGAGGTGGAAAATTATTTCACACGGTGCGGGAAAATTGATTTTCCACACTGAAATGTGTGTGGAAAATTCAATTTTCCGCCCGCTCGTAGAAAAAATATATTTCACATATAGTTGATAATAACATGATGCGCAAACAGATGAAACTTTTGCTACCATAAGATCGCGAGTGTCTTTTTATATCCTTTCTATCCATTTTTGGCTGATAGAGGGATCTATTTTATACGTTTTATTTCGGGCTGGACGCCCTGGGGTAGTTGTAAATTCTGAAGAATTTGGCTGCATTGTCAGCGCTAGAAGATTTCCGGTAATAAAAAACTGAGTATTATTAATTTAGAGCTATACTATCATCATCTCTTCTCCAAATGGATTTTTAGTGTAGATGTTTTTGGGAGGTCTGTACATATTGCTTTGTTGTGATGGTTAGCTTGGTATATTGCGTACCACTCTACACTGTATATGCTGCACATAGGGAAGAATCGAATTGTGGTTGTTGTCTAATTTTAAACCTCTTGTTTGTTCCAGTAACAATGAGACTACTGCTTCTGATGTCGATAATTTCTTCTTTAGAAGCTCTCCACTGTGATAGGGAATTCAACTTTATTGACTCCGTATACGAAAAAGGATACGACATAATATGCCAGGGCCTCACCAACAAGTACATCAGTCTCCTTCAGGATATCAGCATCACCAACGAAATAAGTCTCAAAATAGAAAACTGCACGTTGACCGATGTGACCTCTCAGGTCTTTAAAAATGTCGCCGACATAAAACACTTATATTTAGAAAACTCTACGTTCAGTTTTCCTCAAACAGAGGCTATTTTCCAAACTGTTAGTAAATTGGAGGAATTGACTATTATAAATACTAGATTTAAGGTAACTAAAAGATCATTATCGAAATTAAAGAATTTAAGAGAGTTGAATTTGAATAAAAACCAAATAAAAAGTGTGGAAACTGGATCGTTTAGGGATTTAAAACAGTTGTCCGTGCTGCAGATTACGCAGAATATGTTATCAGATTTAACTGATCTACCTCTCTGCGATTTGAAAAATTTAAAAACGTTGAACTTCTCGAGAAACCAGATTGTAAATTTGGGAGAAGCTTTTTATTGTGAAGTTACTGATACCGTCCCTGTCTTCGAAATTAACGATATTAAAAGACAAAGCATCCCAACTCGTGATTTCATCATTCCTTCTGTTTCTTCGACAGAATTATATCAAATTGATCTAAGTTTTAATAGCATTGAAGATTTGAGTAAGTCGTTTGCTTTTTTAAAATCACTTAAACTCATCAATTTACAAGGAAATAAGTTGAAGAGAATTGATAGTAATTATTTCACTTATTTAGAATATTTAGAAGAATTGCAAATCAGTAATAATATTATAAGTATAGTCGATGATAATGTTTTTGAAAATAAATATTATCTAGAAAAAATTGATATGTCTAATAATAGAATAACGAATTTAAATTTTGAATATTTAGGGTCCGTTAAATATTTAAATTTCCACAACAACTCTATAGCACTAGAATCTATTAAAAGTATTAACGAAACAAATAAATTAAATAAATTGTTGTTAGGAAACAATCAAATTAGAGAAATTACACCGTACGTATTCAAAAAACTAACGTTTTTAGAAACATTAGACTTATCCAGTAATAACGTTTTATTATCTGATGAATCCTTTAATGGATTAACAAACTTAAAGTACCTTTACATAAGTAACAACAACATAAAAAATATACCAAAAGATTTATTTAAATACCAGACAAATTTACGAGTATTGGATTTATCCCAAAACAAACTAAATCAAATAAACAACAATGAAACGTTTCATAACCTAAAAAATTTGGAGATTTTAAATCTTTCTAGAAACAGCTTAATCAATTTAAATTACGATTTACTCCAACCTTTGGACAGCTTGGAAACGTTAGATATATCGCACAACGATTTACATTATGTTGATTATGACGCTATTATGTCTCATTTACCTTCATTAACCTTTTTAAATATCAAATTTAACAATTTATCTTGTGAGCTTTTAACCAAAATTATCGCGTATTTGAAAAAGAAAGGCGTTACTTATACTATTCAAGATATTATTGCTTCAGATAAAGTTAACGTTGGGGGAATATATTGTAATGATGATTTAG
>CAJUYI010003882.1:0-20854 GCA_910591695.1 Galerucella pusilla | reverse complement strand
TAATTTTTTCTTTATCAACTTCATTTTGACATTCCACTATATACATTCTCTCCCCTATCTTGTTAACTGCCTTAGGCTCGATATTTATTTTTAATTGTTGACTCACAAAGTTTCTGACATTTTCTACCAATTTCGACGGCTCATTAGTATCAAGTTTTAATCCATTTATCAGCACATTATTCTTTCTTCTTTCTTTATCTATGATTTCCATTGTTTTTTTAATCTCTTCCATTTCTGTTTTCATTTCTGCATTTTCTTTTTTGATTGCTTGGTTTTCTTTTCTCAATACTTCGTTTTCAACTTTCAACTTTAATATTTCCTCATTAAACAGAGCCTGTTGATCTTTGGTTTCTTTGATCTCGTTTTTAATAAGTTGTTGTTCCCATTTCATATCCTTTTGATCTGCAGACATTTCCTTCATCAACGCTATGATTTGGTCTAACTTTTCATCTTTTTTACTTTTAGGTGGGGTTCTGCTAGTCCTCTTGCTACTTTCAAATAAACCATCCATTTTTCTTTTCTTTGAATCTTCTGTTGAATAATCATCACTATCCATTTTGTTTATATTTTGTATTCAATTAATATTTAATTATATTATTTTCGTGGTAGCGTAAGACCAAGATACCCAGATCTACTCTTCGGAGATACTTGATCTATCCAGCCACTATTTATTTAATTGTTTTCACTAAATCTAACGTTTTTCTTAGTTTGTTTTTTATGTAGCACTACGTATTTTACTTTTTGTTGACACAATTCAAATTCTAGTTGATTAATTTTCGCTGCACTTTCCGATATATCGAATTAAATGCAGGCGAATTTTACAAACACTTTATTATTTCAACGCACCGTTGCCATAATGCAAGGAAATAATACTATACTATAAGACTTATACTAGGTGACAAGTAAATAATAATATGTAATACATAATAATTAATAGAAATTTATAATGTAATTGAAGATTAATAAAATAGAAAAAGATTAATAGAATAGAATAGAAATTGATAGAAACATTATTAATCATTATTTTCGATAAGATTGTGAATAGCGTGTCTATTTGTTTTGGAAATATATTCAGTTTTAGAGTTAGTACCTTTACAGAAGATTCACATTTTATTTGTTGGGGTATAGCATTATATAGCTTAGGTCCAAGAAACAAAAAGCTTCTTTGTCCAGCTGTTTTTTTCATTGCTGGATTCAGATAAGTATGTTTGTTTCTTGTCGCATAATTGTGAGTTTGAATTTGCAGATTTGATTTAAGTTTATGTTGTTTTAATACCGCTTTTTTTAAATATAATTGTCTAACATCTAATATTTTCGTTTCAGTATATAGAAGTTCACTACTATATCTTCTTGTTTTTCCAAGAAGGATTTTGAGGAATATTTTTTGCGAAACCTGGAGAATGTTACAGTAAGTCTTCGCCACTCCACCCCAGCTTATTAGACCGTAAATTAGGTGAGATTCAACTAATCTTCGATAAACCATTAGTTTTTGTTTATATTGTAGATGATATGAGATATGTTTAAATTTATAGAATATACACCTCAATTTTTGAGCTAAGTAGTTAATATGATTATCCCATCTAAGATGTGGGTCTATCATAATTCCTAAATATTTTATTTGTTTTGCAGGTTGAATATTGGTATTTTTTTGGACATTAATGGTGTAGTTCAGAAGATCTGGTTCTAGGGATGCAAAAGGCAGGTAAACAGTTTTTTTATAATTGATTGGAAGAAGCCTAAAGTCAAACTACTGTTTTATACAAATTAAATCATTTTCAATTTTTAACTTTAGATCGTACCAATTCTGATCACTGTATATCAGAACTGTATCGTCTGCAAAACTGATGATTTTACTGTTACTTTGAACCACAAATAAGTTATTTAAATAGATACTAAATAAAACAGGGCCCAGAACCGTACCTTGTGGTACACCACACGTAACTGTTTGTTCTTTACTGCATTTATTACTTACTTACTTACTTACTTACTTACTTTCTGAGATCGGTTTGTTAGATAACTTTTGAAAAAAGCATGTGCTGTACCTCTAACTCCAATGTCTTTTAGTGTTTCCAAAAGAAGGCAGTGGTCCACGGTGTCGAAGGCTTTTGTTAAATCTAGGAAGACCGCAATTGTAGGTAAACCCTCATCAATATTTTTGCATAAAGTATTTATTACTTCCAGTAGAGCATCATCAGTGGACTTGCACTTTTGGAAACCAAATTGAGACCTTGACATTAGCTGGTATTTGTCTAGAAATGTATTAAACCGTGCATTAATTACTTTTTCTAGTATTTTTGCTAAACAAGTTATTAATGATATTGGTCTGTAGTTTGTCATCTCCTCTTTCTTTCCACTTTTATAAATAGTTTTTATGATATGCCGACGATATTGTCATAACAGCCAGGGGGAAATTCGAAAACACCCTTTGCGATATTGTACAAAAGGGTCTGAACTATACAAATAGCTGATGTAGGCAAGTGGAACTTAGCATCAACCCCACTAAAACCATCCTGATAGCCTTCACTAAGAAAAGAAAACTCAACCTCAAAACCATAAAAATTGAGGGAAACGAGATTGAATGGAGACAAGAAGTCAAGTATCTAGGTTTAACTCTAGACAGTACTCCTGTGGAACAAACACGAAAAAGAGATTACATACAAGGCAAAAATGGCTCTAATGGTGTGCAGGAATCTGGCAGGAAGAGACTGGGGTTGTAGCCCAAAAATCCTAAGCTGGATGTACACTACCATAGTGAGACCAATCAACACTTATGGAGCCATTGCGTGGAGTAGTAGAACTAGCCTATTGACGCCGAGAGAAAACCTCTCCAAAATTCAAAGACTGGCCTGTATATGCATTACAGGAGCAATAAGAACATGCCCAACGGCAGCCATGGAAGTGATTCTCAACCTCACCCCTCTACATATGGTGGTGGAAAGTGTTGCAGAAAGAACAAGATACAGACTAAGTAGAGAGGGAATCATTGAAAAAAACCACCTCCTCACTCCACCACCTAACTTTTCAAAGAAATTCGTTACGGAAATGAGCAACAAGAAGGAATGGGATCCAAATACCATTACCAGACTTGGAAAGAATGGTACACAGACGGCTCAAAAGCAATAGAAGGAACTGGGATAGGCGTGTTCGGGCCAGGAAAAAAACACTCTGAAAGCTTGGGAAAAACCCCAAGTATCTTTCAAGCCGGAATTCACGCCATAAGAAAGTGCGTCCAGTTCAATATTGATAAAGGATACAGAAGACAAAGGATTATCATAATGTCGGATAGTCAAGCAGCCATTAAGGCACTGAGCTCTTGTCTAATCAGTTTCAAAATGGTGTGGGAATGCCTAGACAAACTCAATGAACTAGGCGAGAACAACATAGTCACCTTACTATGGATTCCAGGACACACTGGAATAGAAGGAAATGAAATAGCAGATGAACTAGCAAAGAGGGGGACTGAAATACCTTTCTGGGGGCCTGAATCCTTTTGCGGAATCAGCCCCAATGTAATATTGGAAGAAATAAGTAAAGCCGAAAAAAGAGAAGATCTGACCATTGGAAAGATCTAGTAGGGCTTATACAATCAAAGACTCTTCTCGGTGACTACAACCTGCTGAGATCAAAAGAATGCATAAGTCAAAGTAAAACTGCGCTAAGAGTTTTAACAGGGATCCTAACGGGACATTGTCGCCTGAATGGACACCTGAAAAAGCTCAAAATAGTGGAGGAATAAGAATGCAGATTTTGTGGAATGGAAGAAGAAACCTCCATCCACATACTTTCCAACTGCACAGCACTTCAGAATCCTAGAGCACAGCACCTAGGAGATTACTGGATAGAAGAGGAACATTTGCCTAAGTTGAAGCCTGCAGACATCCTAAAATTCCTCCGGGAAATAGGACTAAAGGAACTACTAGTTTTTGAGACTCTCCTCAGAAACTAAGTAGAAGTAAGGGGGCACAATTTATAGATCTCTTGGGTCTCAGTGAATGTCACCCCAACATACACACATACAAACATACAACTCATACGGCTTCTAAGACTTCTTTCTCTTTTCATCTGGTCAATGCTAACGTGGTTCAAGAGCCTTTGGTTATTATTTTTATTCATTAACCTAGTAGAAATGTAATATAATAGCAAATATAAATACAGTTCACAATTCTCGAAAATATAAGAAAATATTGTTGTACACCATTGTAGAAAACACAATTTACAAATTTAATAATAGAAAATATTTTTATACATCATTGTAAAGGACACAATTTACAAAATTAATAAGCTTTGTAATAGCAGACATACATGGTATCTCCAAAAATCACAGATTTTCAAATTCGCCCTGCATTTTTGAAAGTAAAATATATTTTGTTTAACAAAAAAGTAGCAGCACTTTACTAAGAAACTCTGCAGACTTACCCAAAATAGGACATACAATAGGTCCAGAACACTGATGAAGACACCATATTACAGGCAGAATTCTAAAGTGCACCTTAAACATTATGTTACATTGTCATTTATCATTTTTTTCATTTTCTATTATTGAATTACTTGATACAAATTTTGAACTAGCTGTTTAAATTTCTCAGTAAAACCGAACAAAGCTTTGTTTTATTGAAACCCCGTTTCGTTCAATGGAATTGCATGTAAACGATTGAATTTCCCTCATAGATAATGGAGAATGTAGTTGGAAAATTAAGGGTGAAGTTTCACCAAACAATAGAAAAATACTGCAATTGTGCAATAAAAAAGGTATATTTTTAAAATCCAGTCATACCAACATTAAGATTTCAGTTTAATTATATGATAACAGAGTATGTATGGGGGTGGCATTTACGTGCTACAAATTATACGTTCGGCAGTGTTTGTAAGATAGAACCTTAATCAGAATCAATAAGCAATAATGGTTGCAACTGTTTTAAATAACCATAATAACTTTGAAGTCTACATATAGCCCATTATTACTATATAATTCCACTCGTATATGAAATATAAAAAGTTATTAGAAATAAACGTTCAATCCGAATAAGAAAGTTGTGCCAATAATTATTATATTATTATAAAACAGCACGCAATTTTATTATGTAATATTTGAAATATGTGAGTATTATTTTAACCCAAACTGTATTTTCAGTTTTGAAGAATATTATTTTTAACAAGAATCCCTTGATGCTTTTATTTTACAAATTTTACCTATTACAAGGTTATGTAGCAGTGTTAGGTAATTCAGAATATACAAAGCATTTCAATGAAAACTATCCACGACACATAATTCTGAAGACGACTTTTAAGAAAAAATGAAGAAACATGTCAAAAATCATATAAAAGGGGACACCCTATACATTATTGCATTGTTGGATCTCCTCTACTAATTGGGACTATAGAGAGGAGGAGGTTTATAACACATAGGTATGAGGAAAAACACGTCTCCCTGTATATGATTTTTGACATGTTTTCAACTTTTATACAAGAAAGTGACGCCTTCAGAATTATGTGGGGTGGATAGTTTTCATCGAAATTCTCTGTATAAAAATTATTATTTAGAAAAGAAAGTTCCTTGAATCTACTTATTTACTCTACTCTAGGAAATTCTTATACAGTACAGTTCTTTTACTTATGTTTCTGCTTATTTTTTAACATATTGATATACAGGGTATTGATTCGAATCAAAAACTATTTATTCAGGTTGTACCTGGAATAATGTTTTTATTTATAGTGATAATCGACACCACTGTGTCCAAATATAGCAGAAAGGTAAAAGGTGGGTCATAAGTAATGATTAATTCAAAAAATCGGGAAAATTAATAAAGCAACTGTATCTTGGTATATTTTGTTTCAAAAACCACATAGAGTATTGGAATGCAATAATTCTTTAACAACCAGATGTTTACGGAATATTACAAAGTTGCGTACTCAAACTTGACAAAATATTTTATAATTTAAAAATAACTGTTTAGAGGGTAAGGGAACTATTTTATTTTATATTACAATATCTTATAGAGCAGAATTTTATATTCGAAGTAATCCACCTCGAGTTTTCTTTTATAAACTTAAAAATTGTGGCATTTTTCAATACCTACTATTAATTATTATTGTAAATTATTTCGTCAATTTTGAGTACAACTACCGTACACTAACTACCGACAAGAAAATTCACCTGTGTCGGAACGTTTGGAAATTTTGGAACATCTTTTCATAATACAACAGTTACGAGGGACAGTCGTGTGGTTAAATACGTGTATTACTGATTTACGGCACAATCCGATACAGGTTTTCAGGGCACAAAATACTACTACAGGAAAATTCATTTATTGAAGCTTTAGATTCGATAAAGTAAATTATTGATTACATTGTTACGTTTACCAAAGTAATGATTACAAATGTTCAAGTATACTTAGTTTGGGGTGTTGTTTCTGTAATGTTTCAGCTTTAATGTTACGATTAGCAAATTTCAGTGTATAATAAATACGTAATCTAGTACTTATACAATGAATAATAATAATCAACTGGGAAATTTGTACAAGGATGACACAATTTAACATTCTTAAAGCTATTATATTAAGCTTCATACCGACATCATATTCAGGGGCCATTTTATTAAATTGATCTATTAATGTGAAACACTATAATCTTTAGGTATATTTCATAAAAACGGTAGATTCTCCTTCTAGATCATTTATCTTAATAAATTCTAAGCAAATGTTACAGGAATGCTGCAATAAACACTTTTTAAGTAGGTATCCAGTAACGTATACCAGTGCATTCCCATCCACACTTTTTATATTTCTATAATATTTTAATGATCACGCAAAAACAATGATCTGCTCACAAAAACGAAAAAAAAACAAAAATTATATTTCCTAAATTTCGATCAACAATACATTAGCATTACGTGCTACCCCTGTACTCAACACTTTCTCGATTTAAACTAGCCAGAACTCGCTAGACGATAGGAGAGGTAAGGAAATTTTCGGTAACCCTTAAATCGACGAAGTGAATTTACTTGTCGGTAGTTAGTGTACGGTGGTACAACTCTATGATATCCGATAAACATCTGGTTGATAAAGGATTATTACATGCTAATACTCTATGTAATTTTTGAAACAAACTATAGACCTATAAGAGTTACTTAGAATCACCTCGGTGTGTCCCATCTACCTTTAATGTATGCGCATTTCCCAATTAATCACAATGTATACATTAATAAAAAATTTAACTTTGTTTAAAATAGAATTTTTTAAACTTGACGAATACTTATAAATGACTTTCCCACAAATGATGAATAGAATGAAAGAGCGACAAACATGTCAAAGAAGCCATTAATTCGAACATACCATGGAATAAAACATTACAATAGCGGGTATATCGAATTAATTTCGGCATAGGGTTTAAGTTTGAAGAGACACAAATCTGTGAAGCATACAATTTAAAATGGAATTGAAACCGGTGTCAATCTAATATTATCTCAGTAAGTCCCCTCCCGAAAAGTTAAAAAAAGTTGGCGTTTTGCTGTGACGGATTACTGTAGGGCTTAATGTCAACATCATGATTCAAATTACAGACCGAGTTAACCGATCTCCTAGTTTGCCCAGTGGCGGATTTAGAATTCAAATTAGAAAACCCCCTCTCCATGGTCATGGCTGACCGAAATTTACTTCACGCAAGATACAAAATGTCCTTGTTGCTGCAAAATAATCATTTGGAATTGATGTTTCATATCCCGGACTTATATAAATAAATATAATTTGAGGAAAGAAGAACATATTTATTCCAACTAATAAAATATAGTTCTCTTTTTTAATGTTAATTTTTGTAATAAATCCGAAAATAAGAAAGTTGGTTTTGGCCACTGTCACATGACACATCCTATATATTTCTTTTTTGAAAAGATCCACTTGTCCAAGAGTTTTCGCTCTTTATATTAAAAAAAATTTAAGCAATAAATCGATTCATACTACACCACTGTCTTGTCGTTGATCTCACAGGCGCCGATGTTTTCAAAAAATCCCCGTTGAGTTACAAGAGATTTTGCATAAATTATTCGCCGTGCCCAGTGTCACAAAACAATCTATTTGTTATGTAATCTTCGCATTCGAATGAATTCAGTAATAGAACAGGAAAAAGCCTAAAGCATTGTAGAAAAAAATGTTTATACATATTGGAAGCTCAGAGAATATAAATAGTTTGACATTGCATTCCTATGGAAGTGGACGTAATTTCTGAAGTGTACATTAATTTCTTGAATTTTATAATATTGGGATGAAGCTACTTTCATAACTGTATCAAATTGAATAAATTGTCAATAATTTTTTTGTTCAGAAAGATACGATTAGGCAAACGATAGTAGATGAAGAATTTTCAAGCACCAATCCGATCTTTAACTGGGATAGGTTACGGATCTACTATCAACAGTACCCGATAGTACATGTGCTTTCGAAAATGTTTCCAGTTTATTAGCATCAGATCGTTAGAGTCATAAATTTGAACTTTTTAACTAGCCCTACTGCGTTTTAATGATTATTATGATAGATATGTAAATCCTTAGGTATATAAATGTTTTGTCATTAAAATTAGCTTTTTGTAGGCATATTGTTTTTTATAATGGTTATCAGCATTTAACGGCCACTGACTCGAGAACAGTTTTACATGTTATTGAACTAAATTATTTACACTGAATTATAATATCTACACTATTCGTCAATCAGACCACTGAGGTTGTGATTTAAAAAAGCTAAGCTAGACTATACCGGTTACACTCTAAAAGAATATTCTTAATTGTGAGTCTAGCAGAGTTGCAGAATTCACAGGAAGGGGGTTTACTGACGATACAGTAATCATGGGTGAGTCGGAAGTGACTCATCATCAGCCTTTAATGACACTTTCATTCATTGTACTAATGGTGAATATGGCAAATTGGTATTTTTAGAGCTTGCAGTATTCCATGTAGCTCTACAGTGTGTATTCCACATATATCAGGAGGTTTATATTTAACTATGGATCTTTTTTGATATGAGTAATTCAAGTTTTTTTTATCAGAAATAAAACCCAGCTATATATATAGTAGCACCTATTAATTGTGGTCCTAACAAAAATAGTTTCAAAATATTCATTCTCCACTTCGGATGAAGTTTTTCTTTCTGTAACTTCTTTGTTTCTGTATCTCTGTATAAAATATATCACAATAAAATATTTTCTACGCTACTGAAAATTGAGTTAAACCACCTGTTCTATCTCACTTTTTTTAATTTAATTTCTGGTTGCCTGTAAAAGAACACCATCATACTTGTGAGAGATCAAAAACTAGATAAATCTATTAACTAATTTTAAACAGTGTTTATTCATTGATTACTGGTTTAAAAAGTAAGTGCCTCGTGCAATACGTTTATTATCTTTTGTAAACCACAGACTAGTTTTTTAACGTCCCTCGAAAATATTAAATACCACCAAAACCAAATAGGATAATGGAAAAAATGTACTTCAACTGTACTTATACAATGAATGATTGGTTACCAAAAAAGCGTTTTAACCTGGTTTTGGATCTACCAGCTGGTCAAAATGAAAAAAGTTGATTGGATATTTGACTGCTACTACAAAAAATATTTTCGGGCGTTGAAGAAAAATATTTATTTCTGTGGCATTCATTCATCAACAAAAACACAAACCTAAATACATTCAATACCAGTTTCTAGTGTTTTAAAGCTGTATAGAATAATAAATTGATAAATACAGGGTGTTTGAAAATCATGCAGAAACAACAGCAAACAGTCTAATAAGACAGATTGTCTTGTCGGGAACGGTATCTTAACATCCTTTTCTTGTCAGAAACGGTATATAAGATCAGTCTTTTCAGGAACGGTCCATATCAGAGCTTGGTTATTTTGTTTCTCAAAAGTGCCTCTATCTTTGACAATTAAAACTTAATGCAATTGTTTTACAGTATATCTAATTGGTTTATCTATGTTCTTTCGGTTGATGCAAACCAAACTTATAGGTATTTTATGTAATTTCCACGCCCCCCAACCCGTTAATTTGAAATAATAGAATAAAAAGTAGCAACTCAAATTTATGCAAAATCTAGGTCTCTAACTTGTTTTCCCATTTAACACCTAACCACATTTAACTGGTTTTTAACTCCTTTTTTAAAAAATAGATACACTATCTAGCAGTTAAGCGCTCGAAAATTATTTCCGAGTTTTCTCCTGGTCACTTTTACAAAGAATTATTTCTTCTTAAAGTTATAAGATGGACAGTTTCTGATATACCTCCGAGAGAAAGCCATGACCTGGTATATAGATTATTTTAAAAAACAAACCACCATTTCCCACTGTATAAAATTCAAACATTTTCTTTAAAAACGGAAAAAACGGAAGCTAAACTTATGCACGTTATTCTTGAAACAAATTTATTTCATTTCAATACCAAAGCACGTAATAAATGAGGTAATGTAAGTGTAAAATATACACACTCAAATTGTAAACATCTGTTGGAAATTTTCAACATAACGGAGATTAAAATAGGCTTATTATGTTTTGTGATGAAAGATGCGAAGCCATCAGCACAGGGTATCCTATCTCTCGAAAACCATCATTAAAATACACAAGTGGTTGTTGGACCGAAGGCGTCAAGCTGTCTGTCTTTCAATAAATTTCTTTTAGAGTTAGGTTAGGTAGTTTTTGGATGTATCGGCGTTACAGTTTTATTTATGGTCAATACCAGAAACAGGTTGGATATACGCAGTAAGAAAATAACTATTTTGTTACCAGAGTCGGTCTCGAATAATTTCTGGATATTTAAAAGCTTCATTTAAAATGTAAGCGTCGCTGTTTATAACTTTTTGTTAAGTGCTGACTTTGTTATACATAATATGATTGTTAATATTTTACTTACTGGTGTTTAAGAGAAGCATGATTATTTGCATTTTTTTAATTGGTTGATTGACAAATTTTAAGAATATCTTCTATATTATTATTATAAATAAAACCTTTCTAATTAACTCCACTATTTAATAAAAAATTATAAAAATTCTAAGATGCTTTGAATATCATATCCTCTTTTTTCTATTCATATATATTATTTAGTCAATCACAGGGGGGAAGGGTGCAGGCACGTCAAGAAGCTCCGTCTCCTTGGAGATATTCCAGTTCTGGCTCGAGTGGCTGATGAATGCCTGCGTAAGTACTATTTCGCTAGCCCATACAGGGCCATGATCCGGGATAGAGAGTCCTGGGAAAAAGAGACGAATACACAGCCTAATGGGACCGTCTGGTACACATATGGCTCATGCTCCGGTGATAGAGCAGGGGCTCTAATTTACTCCAGGAACCCAAGAACACAAGTTTGTGTACCATTGGGTGATGGTGTATCTGCATATCAGGCCAATATATATGCTATCTTGGAATGTGCGCAGATAAACCTAGACAGAGGTTATGTGGATCGACGCATAACCATATACTCCGACAGTCAGGCAGCAATTAAAGCCCTGAGTGGGTATACCAGCAATTCAGAACTTGCTAACGAATGTCGAGAACGACTTGTTAATCTTGCAAGGCAGAACGTGGTGCGGCTAGAATGGATTCCAGCCCACTCTGGTTTTGAAGGCAGCGAGATGGCGGATGCACTGGCTGCGGAAGGGGCGGCAGCTCATTTCTGCGGCCCGGGCTCGACCCTGGGCCTAACAAAACAAAAAATACGCAAAAAGACGAAGATGTGGCTGAGGAATCAGCACCTCACTCATTGGAATGCTCTGCAGGGTCCTAGACAATCCAAACTTCTACTGAAGGGATGGACTGATGGACACGCTAGGGCAGCTACTGAACTACCAAGGAGTAGGCTAAGGAAGATAGCAGGACTCCTAACAGGGCACTGCTGTATGAGGAAACACCTCCACAACTTGGGAGTAGAGGAAAGTTCCCTATGTAGGGGTTGCGGCATGACTGACGAAACGTCAGTCCATGTTCTCTTAGAGTGTCCACACTGGGCTGTACTACGCAGGCGAATCTTCGGAGTCCCTGTTATGGCCCCTGGAGACACAAGCAGACATCCATTGAAAAAGATTGTTGCCTTTATTGAAGGGCTTGGCTTAATGGATGTCTAGGTAGCAGGAATGTCACAATGGGCCCGCCAGTGGCCTCAGTGCCGGAACCTTGGCTTGAGTTTGTCCAGGACAAGGCTCGCCTGCATATTTAGTAGTAGTAGTAGTAGTAGTAGTCAATCACAAGGTCTGGTCAAAATATTAGACAACAGGTAGGCATCACATCAAATGTTAGGTACTTCTGACGTCATTCTGACGATGATATTTTCATATCGAAATAATTATAAATAATTTACCATTTTCAAATATTTTTTCGTTAAAATCTAAACAGTTATCTTCATTTAGGTAAAAGTGATTTGAATAGAATTCACAAAGGAAGAGGGTCCAAACAGTAAATTCAATATCTTCTATAGGTAGTTTGTTTATCTGTACTTAACTAAAGAGACCGACTATAAATAGAGAATCAGATTAAATTTTAAATATTTAACCTCTTCAGTAAGGTCATGTTTAAAATACATTGCCAAATACTCATTCAGTTAGTTCATAAATGAACTATATGCGTAGACATTTTTTTCGAATAGCATTATTCCATATATTAAAGTTGTTGGCCGTTGACACAACACAAACATATTTTACAAATAATTACATTACAATACAACTTAATTTTTTTTTATTTTACCACCAATATTAGCTATTCACAAAAAAATTTCATCCTTAAATTCACTAAAGTGTTTGTATTATTAATAGTAGATTTGCTGTTGGTGGGCAGTGTGAGGACCATAGTAAACTAAAATGATTCCCCGTGTTCTCACTTGAGTGTGATTAGGGTCACTTCCAGTGGCGTAGCGAGCCTTGTCGGGGCCCCGTATAAAAAATTTGTTTGGAGGCCCTTATATGAAGGTAAAGATTTTTCACAGAAGAAAAAAAAATATTGTGAAAAGAAATACTTATTTATCATAACATAATTTAACCATTTTACAAATAAAAATCAAATTTTAAATATTCACTCTCCTTGCCTTTTTTTCGGCAAACTGATTTATTAAATCATTTATGGCTGATGATGATTTTAGAGTTTATGCCTCTATGGACAATAGTGAGAGGTCTGACAGCAGTTCTTGTCCCATCGAAGTTCTTAAGTAATTTTTTATCAGTTTTAATTTTGAAAAAATTCATACACATAAAGCGCGTAAATAGACACTGTACTGCACTCCGTGGTTTAAGATCCAATGCACAGACCACCTATAACCAAAAGACTGCCCTCTCTAATAAATATTTTGGCTAGAGCAAATGTGCTGCCATCTGTAGTTGTCATGATATATTAAGAGAGAAAATTGAGCAGAAATCTATCAATTTTAAGGCGGTAAATTTAAAACTTCTGCCCATTTCATTTTTTCAAAATCATGTTTTGAAACCTCTCAAGCATAAAGTAACAATTTCACTTTTGAACGCACGCTTAAGGCGGGAAAAAAGTAATTGCTTTATAGAATTTTGTCATTTGTAAAATAAAATAAATTAGAAAGTTTTTATTTTTTTCCCTTATACACTTTGGGGTCCCCCGTGGCCCGGGGGCCCCGTATAATTGATACGGCAGATACGGCGGTAGCTACGCCCCTGGTCACTTCGCTGGTAGTCGGACATTTTCTATGATATTCAAATTGAATAATAATTTGCTCAGTTGTTTTCCAACCTAGGATGCTAGTTCCTAAATAGTAAGAGAGCAGTTGTATAGTTGCCGGCCAAGTACATATATATCATAGTAGTCGGCCGCCCGTGAATTGAAGCAATTTAATTCAGATACGGACTTTCAAAATTTTGTTTTGTTTAAAACCAACTCAATGTTCGGTTCTTCGTAGAAATAGGTTAATTCGGTAACATGTAATAACTAAAATTGTTATTTTTAAACAATGTATTTGTATACTTAATCACAGTTTCCTGTAAGGCCAGCCGCAAAATAAGACGCAGCTTGGTGAGGTGACGCAGCGTGAGTCACGGCCAGTTTATGGCTGGAGAAAATGCTAGCGCGGGTTCGGCGCAAAATAAGACGCACAGTGTAGCTAGTTACGGCAAGACCGTACAAAAAAATACGATTGTAATTTTCACGTTGAAGCTTGGACAGTTCTGAAACATGACAACTGCTATTGCACTGATTGATACTTCTACTAGTACTACTACTAAATGTGCAGGCGAGCCTTGACCTAGACTAACTCAAGCCAAGGTTCCGGCACTGAGGCCACTGGCGGGCCCATTGTGCCATTCCTGCTACCTAGACATTCATGAAGCCGAGCCCATCAATAAAGGCCACAACCTTTTTCAGTGGATGCCTGCTTGTGTCTCCAGGGGCCATAATAGGGACTCCGAAAATTCGCATGCGTAGTACAGAGAACATGGACTGACGTTTCGTCAGTCATGCCGCAACCCCTACATAGGGAACTTTCCTCTACTCCTAAGTTGTAGAGGAGCTACCTCACACAGCAGTGCCCTGTTATGAGTTCTGCTATCTTCCTCAACCTACTTCTTGGTAGTTCAATAGCTGCCCTAGCGTGTCCATCAGTCCATTCCATCAGTAGAAGTTTGGATTGTCTAGGACCCTGCAGAGCATTCCAATAAGCGAGGTGCTGGTTCCTCAGCCACTTTCTCTTCTCCTTACCTATTGTTTGTTTTGTTAGGCCCAGGGTCGGACCCTGGCCACATAAAGGAGCTGCCGCCCATTCCGCAGCCAGTGCATCCGCCATTTCGTTGACTTCAAAACCAGAGTGGGCCGGAATCCATTCTAGCCGCACTGCGTTCCGACTTGCAAGATCAGCAAGTCGTTCTCGAAATTCGTCAGCAAGTCCTGAGTTGATTCTCTATTTAGTTCTGAATCTGATCCAGAAGACGAGTTCGAAATGTTATCCTTTATCTTCCAGATGACTAATAAAAAGTCAGTTAGAAGCCTTAACTGAAGAATTAAGTGATGAAAATTATTTTGTCCTCATATGTAGTCTACATGATTTGTATCGTACAAAATTTGTCGAATCCGCACAGCTTCGATTAATTCTTCTTCCATGGTTTTCAAAACAGAGCCGTGATCTTCTGAAAAAACTGCGGCAACTACACTGCGTTCCGAAGGGTCACTTTGCACCAAAACCGCATCACGTCACGCTGCGAAGGAATATGCGCATGTTATATTCTTTATTAGGTTCACAAAAACTCGCCGTGACTCACGCTGCGTCACCTTACCAAGCTGCGTCTCATTTTGCGGTTGGCCGAACAATTGTCATATTTAAGTAAAGCGAGATGTTGCTTCTTAGTGAACGGTCTACATTTGAAAAGTAATTTTTATATTTGTAAGCAGTGGCGGATTTGCCATAAGGCCCAGTAGGCCCGGGCCTAGGGCGGCCAGATACGAAGGGCGGCAATCGTGCCAAAAAAACTCAGTGATGATAACAAGAAATAACTCAAATGCAAAGTATCTCAAAATATTGTACATTGTAAAACCTTTATTTTATTAAAAAGGAAACCTAAAACCATTTTAAATGTTTTATTCAAATTTCCAATCATCCCTGGCCTCGGAAAATATTATAAACTAGCTTTATAAGCTAGCTTTTAGTTAACAATTTTCTGAATCAAATAAAAGTGGCAATAAAGTAAATTCATGAATTATGTATCTAGTCTCTAATGATCGGTGCTGAGAAAAGGGCGGCACATGGCCTGGGGCCTAGAGCGGCTAGGACTGCAAATCCGCCACTGTTTGTAAGTCATTTTAATTGTATTATACTATCATCTTGACATCAATTTATGTATTAATAAAAGTTCACATATTAAATTCTGGTGATCATAAGGAACTGTGTTCTGATAGACCAAGGAGAAAAATATAAAAGTTAACATAATCAATAAAAAACGGATGAAATATGAAAATATTTATCAATATAGAAACTATTTTTTGATATAAAATTATGAAAAAAGTGAAAGTTCAAAAACACAAGCATACATTTCCTAACTATATACCGTACTTACGCATAAAAAACATGAAATCCGGACCTGTAGCGGTCACCGCAGAACCCCATGAAATCTCAATGTTTTCCTTATTTTAGCGCCATTTTTAACAGCATCTAGTGCTTTCCTCCGGTAATGGTTGGATGGTTGCTTAGGCATAGTCTAGAATAGCAAAAGGCAAGTAGATTTAGACGAAAATAGTGACAAAATTTTGTGACCAACTACTGGCCAAATGCTTATTTGGATACTATCACTCACTTATGCACTTACATCTTTCACTGCTTTCAATAACTGCTTCTTGTAAACTCGTAAACGGTGGTTTTTAGGCGGGAATTGTATTACTAAAACTTGACGTTAGGTTAGAGAAAGATGAAAGTTAACTGGTAAAGAAGATACCTGTTTCCAATTGGCGGTAAACTTAAATTAATATTATAATATATAGTAGGAGCCGGCTTACTAGCGAAACATCCCTATATATTTGCATATCTATGAGATGTAATGAAACTACCAACTGAATAACTTTTAAGTTGATATTTATTCACTTAAATTAATATTATCCCAAATATTGGCTGATTTTTGATGACAATCTGACTATTAATCTCCATTACTTGTTTTTTTTCACTTGATATAAAATTAAAAGCACAAATAATTACCGTCATATTAACTCTCTCAATGGTATTTGCTTTTATTTTCTCACTAAAATTGGAATTCTAAGAACTACAGGAAATAAATTGAATTCAACTCTGGAAACTGCAGACTGCAGCGAAAACTCGGTCATAACTTGTTTCAATTTATTCCTTCATGATAAGAATTTCCAATTTCAGGATATTCCCGTGAAGGCATACGCAATTCCAAGATATTTAATATGTTCCATTTCCTAGAATACAATATTACCGTCTAAGTTGGAGAAAATTGCAATTTGAAGTTAAGTCAGCTATTCCCTTAAATTTGATAAACCAACTAGAAAATATAGTTACATAAAATAAGCTTGTCTTCTTGCTATAATTCACGTTTAACTTTAGATTAGATAAAATGGTTCGAAACTCGAAAATGTAAAATGTTAACACAAAAGGCTCCGCTCCCCGGGTGCGCGAAAATACCATTTAAGAGGTTTAGAAATACACATTTTTTTTGAAAACCGTTGCATATTTTGGCTTGATTTTTGTTCTATTTAGTATATAAAAGATCGAGACATGTCTATAATTATATGAGATATTTCAAAATTGCATAGAAAGTTATGATTTTTGTAGTTGAAAATAGCCAATTTTCGAGCGGCCATATAAAATAATAAGGGTTCTCAGATCAGAATTAAAAATAATTACAGACATCGAGTCAAACCTTTTCTATAAGCTCCTGAAAAATTCATCAAAAAAAATTGAACCGTTGCTGACAAATCTGTGTATTTCAAAACCCTTGCAAGTGCATTTTTATACCACGGAACGTGGCGGCATCTACCAATTATTGCAACTACGCGATTTCAAGAAAAGAGAAGATGCTGAGGTCCGTATTCTATTTTTTGCTGGAATATTGGATTTGAAGGATAATAATAACGTGTTATACCTATATCTTTTTTAGATGCAAGTGATTGATAAATTAGTTTAGGTATGTAAAAATTATTGATAGGTTTGAATAGATACTTCAATTTATATAGGTATATTTTATTAAGTAGTGTTCTATTGAATGTAAATACATATTTAAATAGATTTTAAGGAAATATTTCTGATGTCCATACTTCTAGATTTTCTGGGATCTACTAGCTCAGGTAAATAACAATTCATATAAAATTTTGAAAGCTGGTCTTTCATTTTGTCGCAAAACACATCATTTTTTAAAATAATTTCTTTTTTTATACCGGACGGCGTTCAAACAGCGAAACAGCAATAGGATCTTTCAGTAACCAGAAGCTGGCCTTGCACTTGATAGAACCATTTGTGGTTTTGGTTGATTTCCCCGTTTTTCTTCCAAAATGTTATTTTTCTTTTTTGAATTCCATCTTCGGGGGAAATATGTTTGGCGCTAAATGGACATTTTATTTCAACGATTCCTTTCTCTCCAATTAAACCGTCTGGAATTGCAGCTGAAAATGGGAAACTTTGACTTATAAATAGCCCACAGGGCGATATTTTTTCATCGATAAGCTGTTCTAAGCTTTCGATTGCTCGTTTTTCGTTCTGTTTTCCCCATTCCATACTATCTGTACGTATTTTTTTCGGGTAGAGAAGACGTTCAATCAATTTAGGGGGCGTCCATTAATTACGTGAGATGTTCTAGGGGGGGAGGGGGTCAAGCTAAATCTTTCCAAATCTCACTTAAGGGGTAGGGGAATTCTTGGCAAATATCACGTAATTATTTTTCTCGCAGAAAGCGGTGTAGTTGCGTTTGAAGAAAAAATACAATAATATTCACAAATACTAGTCTATGCTAGTCTTCAATAAAAGTAGGTAATGGAACAAGTTTTTTTCTCTCAATAATCCAACACGTTTACAATCCAAATAAAGGTTTTGAAGAATCTCGCGTGAGATTAAGGGGGGGGGAGGGAGTTGAGGAAAATCTCACAATATCTCACCAAGGGGGGAGAGGAGGTCGAAAAATTCTCAAAAATGCCTCACGTAATTAATGGACGCCCCCTTACTGGTATGGCCATTGCTTCTAGCACTAAATTTTGCACAAATTGCGCTGAAGTTTGATGCAGTAAGGCGCTTTCTGCGTTCTAAATGCCACAAATCCGAATCGCTCTGTTCCCTGGTAACTTCTTCAACTCTTTTGATTTCTTCAGAGTCTTTTTTAATTTTTTCAAAATCCTACTAATTTTAATATTTTGCATTCAAATATGGATTCGAAAATTGGGACACCCTGTAAGTATATCTCTTATTTGAAAAACATGTGAAAACTTACTGCTCTCTCCCACAAAATGTCATCATCGGTCTCCGAAATTTTCATTCAAGTTCTGATGGGATGACGATTGTTCATTTTTTTCTTTCGATCGTCTCTGTCAATAAGAATAACAAGTGAAAAATATACTATGTAATATGTTATATTGCGTATCTAAAGTCATTAGATGAAATAATTATTAAGTATGGTACTTACAGCTTGTCCCCTTTTGCGACCGGGGCGTAGTCTCCTGGCATTCAATCTAAGTCGAGCTTTCAACCCTTTTCTACGATCCTCCATGCTTTAAAAGTTGGTTGAACGAATAATCTAATAATAATTATGTCACTTTGCACTAGGTACCACCTGACCACAAGTAAGTATACAGACTGCGAAAATACTTCTCGAAATAATCTCATAAACGTTATATCTTTATAATGCAATTCTACAAAATTGCTAAACCATTCCGGCAACAGTACCTACACACTGCTGAGCGAAGCGCAATTTAAATATATTCGAAATCATAGCAGGCCAGCCGGGCCCTGGAATATTTCCGAAGACAAGGCAAGCGTATGAGTTGCATTATCGTGAACGGTGTAAATTTAGGCGAATTGTCTTTCCTCGCCTCTCACCGTTGCCCCGCAGGAGTTTCTCCGACATACGAATGTTTATTTCTACCTATTAGACGCTCATTTTTTTTCAATGAAAATCGGTCAGATCGTAAAATAAGTTGATGTGTTTATGCTACGGTTTGTTGGTTTGATTGCTCGTCAGTATTTGGACCAAAACCTTGCACGTATTGGTAGATCAAATGTCTTCCATAGTCACCTGAATATTTCACTGAAATTAATTGTTTTATTTTGGGTAATTTATAACCATTAATTTTTTTGATTCCCAGAAACTTGTGTTACAGAAAATGGACACGTTGATTATGAACTTAATTTACAATTTGTTTCAAACATTTCATAGAGTATTGGAATGCAATAATCCTTTAACAACCAGATGTTTATCGGAAATTAAAAAGTTGTACTCGAATTATTTTACAATTTAATAGTAACTGTTTAGTGGGTAAGTTTGAGTACAACTCTGTAGTATACGATATACATCTGGTTGTTAAAGAATTATTGAAATCCAATCCTCTATATACTTTTTAAAGCAAACTATAGTTTACTAACGTCCTTACACTACAGATAGATCCACAGCAATATAGCACTATCAAATAATAGTTAATCGAGTGTAGACCCTTATGTCTATATGAGTTAAATAAATTAATTATATGTTTTCCTTAATGGTGAATCTTTAGTCAGATAGTAAGGCAAGTAGGATCTGCAACACCTGCCAGATTTGGAATAGCATGATAATTCTTGCCGACTCCCTATCGGATTCTCAGCCGAAGTAACATGTGCGCATTTGTCAATTCCAATGCAGTACCGCATACTTCTAACGTTTTTTTTATTCTTATCGCAAAAATATGAATGAGAAATATTCCAAAGACAGTGTTTGGATTAACACTACTAAACACTTATCAAAAATTGTATTCACTTCTGTTTCCGCGACCTTCCTATGTGTCACACACAAAGAAAGCAGGTTATCCAGCTAATTTCGGTTTTGAATATCGGTGCCTGTTTTTCCGATGGCATAAAGAACGCTGATTACCTGCTAGTACAAAAGGAGATATTGTGAAGGTAAGATGATCAGTTCATCCTCCGAAGAAGAGTTGCTGCCAATAGAAAATGTGTTTCTACAAATGCATAAACCAAGGCAAGGAATACAACCATTAAATCAAGAGCGCGCAGTTTATGGAGAATACCACCACCTCTACCTAATTTTAAAAGAGTATGGAGAACGTTTTTTTTTTCAGTACATGAGAATGGCATCAAGGACATTTCATTATATTTTGGAAAAACTCAACACCGCTTTGCAAAAACAACTAGCACATCTGTATCTGTATCTGTAGAGTGGGGAGGGTGAGTGTGTAGGCTC
>CAJUYI010003881.1:20956-39926 GCA_910591695.1 Galerucella pusilla | reverse complement strand
GCCCTTATCTGATTGTGAGTAGACAAACCATTTTTGAATATGTTTATTCAATCGGATTATTTTTGTTTATTTTTCATCTCGTGCTGATTACCTGCTCATATTTAAAAATGTGGTTACTGAACGAATAAAAACCCACACATGTATTTCAAAAACAAATTATTCGATTTGTTTAATTATTTCGTTATTCGATAAATTATTGTTTTGGCTAAACGATCGAAGTTTTCAAAAACTGTGATCTTGTAATACTTGCAATTAAAAAAAAATCACAAAAATCAAAATATCATTAGAGTCCAATGATCAAAGTCTTTAAATATGTTATCATAATATTGTTGATTCCAGGCTGAACATTGGAATGAAAATCGGAATTCCCTTTGCACAAACAACAATTATTTATAGATAGATATTCAATAATCATAATAGTTGATATATATATCTACAGTGTAAGTTCCTAAAATCAGTCATTGAATTAAAAATGCTGAAATAGTTGGATTTTCACTTTCGTGCTTGACAAGAAGGCCAAATTGATGTAAAAGAAGATGCATAAGCATCACGATATCCGAAGTCGTTGTGGAAAAATTTTTACGATGTAATAAGGGTGTGATTTCAGTGAAAATAACGTTTTTAGACGACGCCATCTGAAAGTTGCTCGTTCTGTATTCATTTACATACCGAAAGTTGCGTTTTGAGTGTTCCATGTAGTGAAAGGGACAGTTCCGTACTGCAAAACACTTTCGGGACGCTCTGGTAGAGATATACATATCCCATCTGCATCCAATCCAACGAATATTAATAATTGTCCTGGAGGTACGATCAACATTACCTACCTATTTTTTGCAAATAATTACTTAATAAATTAATATTGACATTGCTTTTATCATTAAGTACATTATATTGTTCAATAAATGAAATGTTTATTATTCTCCATTATTTATTTTATTTCTTCAGTGTAATTGAAAAAGTTTTGGATCATATGCGTCGTCTAAAAAATGTTGTGTACGCCGCGGCTGAAATACTACTTTGTCGCAGCCTCGCTTCGCCCGTCTCGCAATTTTCAGACTTGTCCAACAAGTCCTTGGCATACAAATAACTATTTCCGTGCATATCTTATTACCCTTCAACGCCAGGAATACGTACGTTGATAGAGCATGAAAATAGTATATTATACTCCAAGGTGGTGAAGACTTTTATTATTGTCCGAGCACCAAGAGAAATAAGGTGCGAGGTTTATAAATGTCTTCACAACCATGGTGTATATTATACAATTTTTTCCACTACTAGCCAAATTTAAGACAAAACGCACTCAAACGCAGGAGAAGCGTTTACCCTGTCGTCTCACTAACTAGTACACTGTCAGTTTTCGATATATTTTTGGTAGGACTACACCCAAGGAGAATTTCTCAAAGGACATACTAAAAAGACCGTTGAGCATGAGAAGGGTCTCTTCACATAAACAGCACCACCAAGAGTACAAAAGCCTGAAGGCTGAGGTGCCGAGGATATGCCGAGGTCTCAAAGCCTTTGACTGGTGGTGGCCAAACTAAACAATCAATCAATACTGATTCGTAGATTTTCGCCAATGTAATTTTGACAGGTGTATATTCTGAAATAAGTGACCTCCCAAAAAACAGACGACCTTCCTAGCAATGTAAATATTTTTGTCTATCAATTTTGAAGATTATATAAATTCATATTAAATTGAACTTAATTGCTTCAGAAGATAACTGGAGTTATATCGAAATAGTAAAAGAGCTGTTTGTTTGTGTGCCCGTCCAATAAGATAACAATACCAGAAAAATATTTATTCGAAATACGTAAACAAATACAGTGAAAGCATTTTTTTAAAGTTGATTGGAAAGAAAATAGCAAAACAAGCATTAATACTGTTCGCTACTATAAATATATATTTTTTTTTTGCATGAGCTTTGCTGATGATTGACTGGGGCGGGTTTATGTACATGCACGGTCAGATATAGTTGACACTAATGACAGTCACTCTGACGAAAAACAATCATTTTAGATTTGAAATTTGGTTGTTTTGTATTGATTTAAAATGATTCTTTTTAGCATAAACAGTCAGATAAAGCTTTTAAAATTCCTAAGCAATAATCAGCAAGATTTAACAAACCATTCTGGTTTGAAATTAGAACGAACATAACTTGCAGACCGGTTTCAGCGTATTTGCGTCTCATCAGTGCAAGGTATATGTTCTCCGTCCGAGAGCTCTAGCAGCCTAATCAGCAAACACGCCTTCTATCTATTATTAGTCTTCAGGTGAAGCAATCTGTTGGTTATGTAGTGCATTGATAAACGGTCGAATGTAACCGAGAATTTTTCCAAATTCGACTGTCATGTACGGAACCGGGCCACCGTGCATTGATAATAATTAAAACGTAATTATGGTTACATATGCCCTGAACATTAATACTAGCATAGTTTTTTCGATTTATATATTCATCCCCAAATAAACGTGGCTTTTCAATTTGAACATGAGTGCAGTCGATAGCTCCTATTGCAGTTGGAAAATTTTTGTTCTCTGCCCATTTCACTTTGGCTTCCATAATTTCGTTTTCGGTCGATGGGAACTTGATCCACTCATCTGCTTTGTCCACAATGAGACCGAGAGTGGTACCGACGATTCTGGAAACTGTAGGCTGTGTACATCCCATTTCCTCACCGATACCGCTCTGGAAGCCCGGATCTGCCATGTACCGTAAACATATTTTCATTTTTTGTACTGGCGAAAGCGCGCCTCCTCTGGTTTCCAGATTCTCGCCGATTAAATACTCTGCTATCCATTGTACATTACTTTCGTCAAAACGAAAAAGGGTTCGAAAGTCGCACTCACGTGTAGTAAGTCTTTCTTTGTAAAGTTTTCGTGCGCGTTCGTGCACCACATCCGCCATGAAAAATTTAAATTTAATAAATTCACTTCACAACTAAACACCTTCGCCCTACAAGTATATTATTATATAAACGTTTGAAGTAAATAATCATTAATTATAGAAGCTTCTCTCGACTAGATGCATATTTTCTGAAGCAAATCCTTTTATTTTAAAGCAAATGCTACTGTTTATGAATACCAAAAAAGTAAAACTTTTTCGTTTGGAGCAAAACTTTTTTGCTTAAAGTCCAAACCTTTTCCATCTTATTTTTATGAATATAATGTGAAAGAATTGCTTCGATTTCTGCAAGTAAAAGCAAATCCTCTTTTTTATGAATACGGCCTATTGGATGGCGGCTAGAGATAGCTGAGTGCCAAGGTTTATAGAATACTACCGTGTCGGCTCATTTGTGATTAGTCGGAAGAACTAGGTTTCCTTAATACGTCACGGAGTTCTGACCAATCTCAGCTCTACCTTGGAATGAGCTAACCTGTAGTATTCTATAAACCAAAATATTAAAAATTAAGAATAGCCGAAACAGCAAAAATGAAAACAAATAAATATAATCAATCAGCTAGTATATAATAATCTTCTTTTCAACCTCTAACAAAAAACAAAAAAAGCTCTCGTGTTTTTACTGTTGATAAATTAACTCCAATGTTAAAATGTCATATACCTGGAAATGTTATTGTCACTTTGACATCGATAAAAAAGGTGCATCCTTTTTTATAGGATAAAAACTTCTCTTCCTCAATATCTAGTAAGCTGACGTCACTTTTACACAATGGCAATGAGTCGCAAGTTATTGTTGTTGTTCATCCATATGTTCTGTCGTTAATTTATCTTGCCAAAAAACACTCGAGCTTTTCTTTTATCAGATAAATTTCTCTTTAACTCAAAGTTTTGCCAATCACTAAATTGGCTCGAAAATCTGACATTAGATAAAATCGCTCCACCTTTGGTGTCGCGATTTTATCATGTCAGTTTTTCTCGTAAAATTAGTGATTGGCAAAACTGTTTCGTTGCAAAGAGAAATTTATCCGATGAAAAAGCTCTTGTGTTTTTACTGTTGATAAAATATATGGGGCGTTTCATTAAAAATGTTTTGGTACTAGAAGTTGTGCTGCTGGAAAATCCAGTAAATGAACATCATTTTATTGGTGACTACTTTTTGTCGGGACTGAAATATACAGTGTCTAGAAACTCTGCCAACGGAAATTACTGAATCTAGATGTGATTTTATGTCTATCTAACCTAATTTACTTCAGTCCGAAATAGTGATGAGCAAAATTGGTCTTGGTCTTGCGAAAAAGCAACACCAAGACTCAAGACCAAGACCGAACAAGCAAGACTAAGCGAGTCTTGGACTTGCTTTGTTCATAACAAGTTCAAAAGCTCCTGTCAAGCTAGCTAGCGCCTTTTGAAGATAATACTTTCAGTTTGTTGAATATATTTAAAAAATAAACTACTACCTACAAACTTGGTAGTTTGTATAATCCTGTTGCAATAAATTGTTTACTCTGCAAACATGCGTTTTTTATTGCCATCACAAGCGTTCAACCGATTAGTTTGTAACAAGGTATTTTCCAAAAAACTTATTATCAACCTTAAAAGATACTTTTGTATAAAGGTAGGTAAATAAGCTTTGATGGACTCGTATCTGTAGTTTTTATTTGACGAGACAGTTTGTAAAGACCTTGTATATTATAATTTGCATCTTAGAAGATGTGATAATATTTTGTTTACATACCTTGTCCAATTTGCATATAATAATAGTTATATGAAGTATCCTGCACAATATTACTCTGATTCATCAAATAAAAAAGTGTTTGCATGAAAACACTAGAATTCTTGTCGATCGCCACCATTGTACGCGAAAAAATTCCGTACTAGAACAACTTTTTGACATACCGAACTAAATGTGATACGACAAGATATTTTACAAAAATAAAGGAACTGAAATACAAGTTATCTACAGTACAAAGTCCGTAGGTCAAACGAGATCCTTTAAGCAATTTTTAAAATAATTCATTTCTTGAATATGTGGAATGTTATCGGTGCTTTCAGGTATTGATCCGTAAAAATTATTTTGTTTAATAATAGCCATTTTTTATCCCAAAGAATGATATGCAAACCTAACAGTAGTGTTTGATTTATTTAAAAAGTTGTAAGGAGTTTTTTGAGAGCACATTGAATGTATTTGATTTTTTTTGTACAAAAATAGCTACCAAATATCTTTTCCTGTAATTCAAAACTCTTTACTCGCTTAAGCACCGTTCACACTTCTACATTTCAACTGGACTGCAGCAAGTGCGTTTGTGGCACAGGTTTTTTTTCATTTTTTTTCCGGAGAAAGGAGGAGGAAATCTTTAAAAGACACCCTGATGTTATGGGTAGTGTCGGATTCCCCGTAGACATGGAGCCAACCGACTAAAACCTCCTCCCACCTCTTGGCTCCAAAAGGCCCTTTTTCCACCATGGGACTCCTGCCAGGTATTACTTCACGGGGGAGGCAATAGCTAGTTAGCTCTTCCTTCTCGATGTCCTTCCCTACATCCACCAATTGATGTTGGTTGGTTGGAGGTTCAGGATAGTTTACTTTTTACTTTTTTCTGTGAACTCGTCTTTTTTCAGATCGTCCCTTTGTTATCATGTGGAAAGTCTCGATCCCAGAGCCTACGTTCCTCTGCATCGGGTGAGGAAGATGGGGCTCAACACAACCACCTAAGTTCCTCTGTATCGGTGTAGGGAGGTTGTACATATGCATATAGTCCTTGGGTCCAGACCTAAAACAAACAGATCAATTTTGCCAAGAATCGACTTTGTTGATGCTGGGATAATTTTCTTAGTATAGGAATTACTTTCAAATCTTACGATATTGTTGCTGAGTGTATCCTCATCAGATTTAGCCACACACTTCTTACTCTGCATTGAACACTCTTTACACTAGGTACCTCTATACCAACACTTTACACTATCTTACGCGCGGAAACAGCTTTAGAAGTGTTCAATTTCGAGTATCGCTAACGCTTCTAAAATTCCCAGCTTACATTTCTTCACACTATCGATGTGTTATTTATCAAAATAAATAATTTGCAGACTGTCAAACATTTTAAGTATTCACAGATGTGTGGTGTCATTCGAATGGTCTTTTTGTAACTGGCTATTAGTTAATAAAACCTAATCAGGCCAACTTCATATTTAGGTATGTGACGTATCTGTAGTGAAAGTTTCCAGCATTTAGGAATTATTAATTGCCAGTTTTCTTTTAAAATATTCGAATTGAAATTTTTTTAAATTAATTTGTTAAGTAGTTGATACTAATATACTTTAATAAAGTACCAAAAGCCGGTGTGCACACATCGTGCATCGTGAAATGGCCGCAGCGTGTTTGCGTGCACAAGACGCTCGTCTGTAACGACCCTTAACAATTTGCAAAAAGTCTATTCTAGCATTTTCGAATTAGTTTTCGATACCATGACAATTTTTACTTCATTCATTGGACTAATAAACTAATAGACTAATAAAAATTTTGTTAAAAAATAAACTAGCAGGTATTTGCGTAAATTCAGAAAATATCGTCTTATATTTCTTATATTAAGTCCGTGCAGTACAATTTATTTACATCTTACTTGATAAATAATAATAATAGATAACGCAATCATTATGTGATAGAGAAAATATACTCTATTACTCTGTTGTATAACCTAGAAACAAAATATTTACACAAGCGCAACAAATTTATATCACTGTTTTACGTATCAATATTTGGCATATGCCCTGTAAACAGATATTCGCTTGAGAAATAAAGATAATTGACAATAACATTATTGTTATCGCACACAATAAAGTTTGTCCAGATAGATAATGTTCGTAGAAATATCTTTTTACGTTCTTGCAAAAAACAAACCATTATTGAACTCTATTTAGTGGAAAAACTAGTTCTTCATCGCTCTAGTGACTAGTGCAATACACATTTTTCCTAATTCCACACAGGAAAGTAATATTGCATTGTACAGTATAAGCGAAAGATGTATCTACCGAAGTTATTTAGAGATGGTGGTATACAGTTATCAAGGGCAGGTATATTATAACCTTCTGCTAAATCTTGTATGTATGTTGGGGTGTCATTCTTTGAGACCTAAAAGATCTAGTTACCTTATTTCTACCATTCTTCTACTTATGTTCTGAGGAAAGTCTCAGAGACCAATAGCTCCTTTAGTCCTATTTCTCGGAGGAATGTTATGATATCTGCATTTAACTTATAAGTGTCCCTCTTCTATCCAGTAATCTCCTAGGAGCTGTGCCCTAGTATTCTGAATTGCTGTGCAGTTCGCAAGTATCTGGATGAAGGATTCTTCTTCCATACCACAAAATCTGGAATATTCTGTTAGGATCCCTGTTAAAACCATTAGTACAGCTTTACTCCAACTGATCTCGGCAGGTTGTAGTTACCAGATATACCTATTTTTGATTGTCTAGGCCCTAGTGGATCTTTCCAACGGGCAGATTTTCTCTTTTTTTCGGTTTTACGTGTTTCTTACAATATAAAATTGTTGCTGATATCGCCAAAGGGCTCCGGCACCCAAAAAAGTGTTTTATTTCATTTCCGTTGTGTCCTGGAATCCACAGTAAGGTGCTAATACAGCTCTCGTCTTGTTCATTTAGTTTGCCCCACACACACCATTTTGGAACTGATTACACAAGAGCTGGCTGATTGACTAACCAACCATTAACCAACCGGCTTTCAACGAACTCGTCGGGACAACAATCCACTCTCCTCGTGCATTCCATAGGAATCCGTTCAGCTGTTCTTGGTTTCACGTATTCCTCTTGAATACGTGAATACTCGGCACCCCCACCAACGACCAGGTATCACAATTCCTTCGGGGAATCGGCTAAATCTTCGCTGTTGGCCAAAGTTCTATTAGCTAGTAGACAAACTTTCAGCTATCCTAGCTGCCCCTATCAATTTGATGGTAACAATAGAACATACAGTTAAATACGAAATTCTGACTGTCAACTGTGTTATGATTCAATTTCAAATTTCAATGTATGGTGCAAAATCGAAAAGCTTCTTTTCTGATTTATCTATAGTAGTTTAGTATCGTCCAATAGAAATTGGAAAATAATAATAATTAGGAATAAAAAATAAGAGTATTCTATAGCAGAAGTCAGCTTTAAATTTTCTTTTAAATACTACTGTATGTTTGGTTGCCTATTCCACAATCGTTTATAAGAAAGTCTTTCATCAATCAATGATTTTGTGTACATTAGCATTTTTTGCTACAACAATGATACTTTATCGCAACCCCTGTAGGTATTCGTAGTACGTTGTAAAAATCGCTCTTCGCATTGGCAGTTTCGAAGTACCTATTGATCCTTCGTGTCATTCCGGTCTAACATCAGCATACGTCAAGATATATTTTTGGTGATGTTCACCTATCTGCACGACAAATTGAAAAACTCCTCCGTTTTTAGATTTCGGGTAAAAATGTAACTGTCCCTGTAAATTCAGTTTATTTTTATTGGAACATCCTTGACCTTATTATCTCTCTCTGCCCTGTCATTTTATTATGAAATAATAATCTCTATTATTACTATTATTAAACTCCAAATGAAACTAAGAAAATTGGTAATAATGAATATTATTTAATATAAACTGTGTTATTATACAAATTAACATTATTTCGAAGAAAAAAGAGGTGTCAAAAAAGAGGAACGCTATTTATTTCAATAATTTTGTAACTTTTTTAACATTAATTTCGGTGTCAACATTATTTTTCGATTTTTTTTAGAATATATATCAATAACTTTCGCTGTATCGTTATCAATTGTAAAGAAGATACCTAAAAAGTTCACGAGAATCGTTGAAATTTGAAAAGTTACAAAATTTACACAAGAAGTACAGGGCAAAATTATTTAAAATATTTCGAAAAATTAAAATATAAACAGTTTTTTAATCAATATTATGTATCCAAATATTAAAAAAAAATCACCCTGTGTATCTAACTAATAAAAAAGAGACAAATGTATACTGACTAAATCCAATCACAATGTACATGCTTGAGTTAGGTCACATAATATCAACCCTATAATTTTATTAAAACCTGCAATAGTTACCAAGAAATGTTTATTACATTTAAGGTAATTTCATTATTGGTTTCTGCTTTAGACAGAGTGAACCATTTCTTCGATATCGACATGCCCTTTGGAATTTTAATTGGTTTCCAAAGAGTGCTATATCAATATCAGTCAATAACAATTTATACTCTACTAAAATTTTATTCCTATTCAAAATCTTTTTTTTATAATGAATACCAGTCAATCTTTTAAAAATATTACAAAATTACCGTTCCAAAAGTCATGCAGAGCTTTTTATAAGGAAAATTGTTTTGTGAAATGTGTAAGTTAAACCTTTTATTCAATTGTATTCAACTTTTTGGTACTTGTCCAACATTTCTTTGATCGGATTTAGTCAGATAAAGAAATATAGAAGATAGATAGGTCTTTCTGACTATTTTTTTTCTACCTGTATACAAATATTGGATCCATAGTTCACTATACAATGGCAATTTATTGCCAACCTAAGCTCACAGATGTATTCTAATATTTTTGGTGATATATTAAGATCCAACAACGTTAAAAAGCACATTAATATAGAATTATTTATTGCGAAATTTATTCTGTCATGGGTAAATAACATTTTTTCTCAAATCATTCAAGGTTTTTACTGAATTTTGATCACTACTTGTGTTTATTCCTATTACAAAAGATATACAATAAAAATCCTTTTTCTCCATGCGATTTCCGCAGCTTCAAAGTCTGTCGTTTGCCATCTATAACTAAATAACTATGGAGGGTAATATTTTTAAATACACTTATAGTGATTCCATGTGGAATAGATCAAACAGTTTTCGGAGCAAATTGTAATCCTTATCCATCTGCACTTCCGAAAAAAATTCAAATATATATCTTGAAAAAAAGCAGAAATTTATAAAATTATCATCATGCTCACGAAAATTCTCGGATTTGATTTTTCTGATACCTTTTAGATCTTATAAAATTTTCTCTAGAGGTGCTAAATTTTTTGATTGGGTCGATTTTTTCACAGGTGTAGCTCTACAAATTCAATTTCTTTAATTCAGTTTCTTGGTGTCCACATTGACGATGCCTGTTTTGCCATTTAATCCGTCTTTAAGCAACTTAATCCTTCCACTGCTTTTCTGTTTTAATCACACATTCGCTATTTATTTTCTACCTGGGAGACTTGCACTGCGTGCACCAAAAGTAGCTCTGCCGGAAAATGTCGTGTGTGTCTGTCAGCAAAATATGCCGGAAGTAAGTTTTAAGCGCAGCTCTCGAAATGTTCACTTCGATATTTACATTCTGAGACAATAATTTTATGTCTTTAATACCTTTTTTTTATATTAATTATAATTTGTAGTTATCACTGTACATTCTAAAAGAATAGTACCAAAAGGACCAAGAATAATAATAATAGTCCATGTGGGAGGCTTTATACGTGGAGCCAAATTATGCTGGAAGTCAAATTTAATACAAAAACTGGTATTTAATAATCACAGCGAAATGGCTACAAGATTACCTTACTTATACAAAATTCGCAACCTAATACTAATCTTACATTACAGCCTTTTTGCAGCAACTTTATTGCAGGCAATATAAATTACATGATCATAAAATATTTTTAATACTTCTATAAAATACCGTACCGCACTGGTACATTTATGACAGATAACGGCCATGTTTACTCGCCTATTACCAATGCCGTGTAGCTTCAGATATGTTTGCCAAAATATACATAAGATGTGGGTCGGAGCCGAAACCCATTTTTTGATTATAAGCACCTAAACTGAAGAAGCTCCTTGTTCCATAGTTTAAGTTATGTGTTTTTAGTTATTTAGTTTTGGCAGGAGGAAGATAAAAAAGAAGAAGAGAGGACAGTACAAAAAATAAGATGGTAGCTTGTAAACCGCAATAAAAGTTGTATCTAATAAAACAACTACTAAAATAACAATAGTTTTAATAAAACATAAATAAAGAAACAAACAACAAAACACTCCTCTCGAAAATTTCCCCCTATATGCATTTTAAGCGAGTCTTATGCCCCTTAAGAAAACGTAATTTTTTTCTAAACATGTCCGATGACAGTGGCGGGTTGAGTGGGGCATATTTTTTTTTCGTTAGTCTGAATACCCATAGAAGCTTCTATGGATGATATACTACTCACGTACAGTCTCCGAGATAGCTATTTTTGGCAAAGGGGTACGTGGGGGATACCTCATTCAACATTTTTTCTTACGGTAGAGAGGGTGGAAGTATACCTTCCATATAAATAGTATGCATAGAATGTGAACATGTAGCTATATCTTTTGCCAGATATAAATACTAAATACAATAGTCAAATGAGCCAGAGTACACATTTGACAGCTGTGATATTGAAAATATCATATTAACTCATCTTTTTTTAAACAAAAAACTTATTATTTTTATAACAAACTTTTTACTCTAATAAACAAAAGTAGTGGTCAAAATAAAATAAACCCATCACATTTATCATTTAACGAATTCCCAAACAAATTTTTCGATTTATTTTTGAAGATGTAAAGTGAAAAAAGGATTGTTATACACAGCTATTTTTTTTATAAATAAATCCAGAATTTTATCGTTTTGTTGTCAATTCTTAAAATACCTAACATGTTTTTAACCTTTTGAAAGACTACGTTAGCAGTTAACATATTTCAGAAGAGCTTCTAAGAGCAGAGAAGTTTAAAATAGTTAAGTCATTTTGAGTACTTTTTTTTATTTTTCGCTACCGTTTTGCTTTTACTTATATACTTAAAGGTATTACGGAAAAATAATTAATATTTTAATATATACAACTTTCAAACCTTGGACATTATTGAAGTAAACTTTATAGATGAATATCAATATACAGCAATTGTTTTATCTGCAATTTTGATGGTCCGGTCTAAGAAATTAGTAACACATTAAAGGAGCCCACCGTAGGTTTTCAGAAGTAATACTCATATTTATTCATTTTCTGGGGCTGTCATTATAAGAACAGCTTCCAGATATAACCACTTATTCGAACTCACACGGTATATAAACGTTTTAAAAGTAAATATCATTTGAATTGTCCAAGGCTTCGTACTGCTACTGCATAAAAATTTCACTACCTACCAAATATTGCATTATTAAATATTTTTCCGCTATCAACTATCAATTTATTTATTTTATCGTATTTCGTTGCATAAATACAATATATAAAGTCATCACAATAATTGCAGTTCATATAGTGAACACTATAAGCGTGAATAATAACAAATATTTTTTTTGTTAACACGAACAATTTTTTTAAGTTACATTTTTTTGGAGTAGCACCCATACTAAAAACTTTTCTTTTGATTATACTAAGCACCTCGCCTACAAAGGTATCCCCGACCAAATCAATATGGTATTTTAATATTGAAAACGCGAGTAGTCCCAAGAAAACCGAAAACTTTTTGGCAAAAAGTTGGATTTATGTACAAATATAATATACGGTACGGATATTAAGTCTTACCCCCTTATAAAACTCTGTTATTCTTTATCAATTTTCAACCTTTGCTCATCAACCCTTAGTAATACTCGGTTTTCTATGCCATGTTGTTTTTGATGTTAAAGTCTTATCCACGGAATTTATCCAAATACACCGCATCCATAACTTAATTTTCTTAGTTTTGTGAACTTTTTCAATGCCCACATTAGCAAAGAATGTGTTCTAGCAAATGACCTTCTAGTCAAAGATGACACTCAGTGTTTTCGACCAGTCCTATTTTGTCCAGATAATAGCTTTCAGTGCCCAGTTAATATTCTGTTTATAGATCTGATCTTCTCACTGTCCAATTCCAGCAAAGATTTTTCTATCAGTTTTGAACTTTTGAAGTTCCTTTTATAAAAGCCTTGGTTTACCTTAAACTTGATATCTTAGAATCACTTGATTTGCAGTTCATCTGATTCAAGATAGCTTTGTTTTACCTTTGCAGATCTGTAGGGATCCTCAATCTGTTGAGGATCCCTACAGATCCTGTTCGAAAAAAAATTGAGTTATCATAATGGTTTAGTTGATTAGACTTAATGAAAGCTCTGGTTCGACATTCGGTAAACTGTCAAACTCAAAAGAATATATAGTGATGGTGTTTTTTGTACCGAACAGTTATGTACAGATCCAACTTTTTGGCAGAAATGATACAAGTTGAGTTTTAGAAATTTACCTATAGATCTAGATAAAGTTTAGTATAAAAAATATAGAAACTTTGTGATAAAACTAGCTTTAATTTTAGAAAATTTATATTTTATATTCAAGTTTTCAGACTAGGGTAGATACATTTAGTTCATTTAATCGGATATGTGAATGTGCATTTAAGATTCCAAAATACTGAGCACAGTTTACACTACCACTACATCAACACTTCATTATTAACGTGTAAACTGAGCACAATTAACTTTAAAACTGAATGATAATAGTATATTACGTAACGTGTGTGGTAAGGAGCATTTTACGCACGAATGGAAAAGTTACGCACGATGCCGCGTAGCGGCGAGTGCGTAATTCCGTGAGTGCGTAAAATGCTTTACAACACGAGTTACGTACTATACTTTACCTACGACCTACTTGTACTTGTATTTTTCATAAAAAGCATAAGAAATAACAGTTACATAATTAGAGGTGCTTGGTAAACTCCATCTCTATTACTCTATTACCAATGAAAGAAGCACAGTAAAGAACTAACGTTTAATCATTATTATTATATTGTTGATAATCGAAAGTCCATTTTTCAATTATAATCAATACACATACATAGCCCTTTGTGCTTTTCACAGTTAAACGTGGCCATATCTAATGTTTTCAAATAGTAAATTTTGAATAAAATGGAGACGTCTATTGACAGTTGCTAAGATGTTGCTAGGGAAGCCGTGCGATTTACTTTACAGCTGTGCGTTTTTTTTACAGTGCGTAATAGCTGTCATTACATTGATACCGACTGTGTGTTATTGACTGATTACAGGGGGGGTCGTAGGTAAAATGTTTTATTGATCTGGTCAGGGCTTGACTTTTCGTAAAACAACAACTATTAATATAAACAATTAACAGGTGGTCCTCTATACCAATACGTAACAACAAAATGTTTTTTTTTTCAACAATTACAGGTTGTTTCTGAAGAAGGTGCATCCTTTTTTTCCTTTACTCGAATATTTATTGCTTGCTTTGAAGCAATTTTAAAAAGTATATACCTTCTATTCGAAAAACTCTGTTCTAATAAAACAGTCATCGAGATGCTTAGCAAGATCAATATCTTAAAAGTAACAACTATGTATGTAATTTTTTACTCTAGCGTATATATTTATTTTATAAAACTACGGTTACTGATATGCTAGTTGTGACATGAATAATGTTTTTAGGATACCTGAACGATTTTTTTCAACAAAAAGAAGCTCGTGAATGTTTTTATTCAATAAAGTAAATCATTTTGGAGAATAGTTTTTAATTAATATTTTATTTATCTTACAATAAAAGGTATTAGAATTATTTAGACTATAGTTTATATCATTAGAAGCTGGGGTAATCAAGTATATTTTCCATGACATATCCCAATCTGCTGACGATGTAAAGAGCCTCCATGATATCCGACTGTTCACGTGAAAGCTGATGTCTTGCTATTGGCCAAAAATTATCATAATTTCTGGTATAGAGGCATGGAAGGAAGAATATCCAATTAATGCAGAAGTGGCCCAGGCGGATAAAAAACCGAGGAAAATGTAGGAGCAGGAATATAGGTCCAAGCCAATGAAAAGAGTCATGTAGGTACTCTCCATGAAGAAGTTGCAATAATACATCAATGTACAGGATAGTTATTGGGGGCAATCCTCCATACAAGCGGCTAGTTCCATATAGATCAATTACAAACTCATTTGGGATAGTTTGGTAACACTATTGAGCTGGAAAGTTTGTTGTTAGCTTGGTTACAAGATCACTTCGATCACAACGGCAATGAAGAGACATATTCACTAGAGCAAGAAGGAGCACAATCTACTAAGCCCGGAATAGGCTAACAGCAAAAATCTTGGTTGGGTTCCAGATAGGGAACTGTGGCCTCAACAAACACAGATTTTGCAAAGAAGATGAGGAAACCTCAGCGCACATACAGTGCTAGTGTTAAGGTCTGATTAGACTAACATTTTCATCAATAGAGGGGGGAACCACAAACCGTCCAATATATGGAGAATCTAAAGCCTGACCTAGACATCTACCAAACAATTTTCAAGTGCAATGTCCAATGTATCAAATATAATTTTTGAATCTTATTCCGTATTCCACTATTACTTTGTGTCATAATTCGCTGTTCACCACTAATATCCAATGTGGTTGATGTGAAAATAAATGAAAAAAGTATTTTTAATCATCTATCGTCTTTACTTAAACTCTCCAAGGTGTTTATACCTTCTTGTTCTAAGTAAGCTTCTTGTTCTAAGTACCTTCTTGTTCTAAGTATACACACATAAAAATGAAACTTTCAGTTATATTTTGAATAAACGACAAAAATAGAAACTGTAGTTAAATAGTCTTTAGGATATGAAAATATTACCGATTTTAATGTTATCTACCGAAAAAAGCTTCTTTTTGTTGGAAAGAGACATGGAATGTTTCCATATTTCCGTTATGAAGTGCAGTCGAACAAAATATTTTCCGATTATGCAATAGGGAGGGGACATGAGCTAAAAGTGAAATGAGATAAATTGGAAACTTAAAATCGATTATCTCGACCAATCATAACCAAGAATCTAGGTTATGTACAGGGCGATTTAATTTTTTATTAACATATACACAGTGTTTTAGCTAATAATATTGTCCGCGGATGGGCACTTTTTCTTTATTACGAAAAAAAAACAATAATAATTAAACAGACACTGAATCGTTTACTGACAATTTTAAAAAAATAGCTGTTTGTTCTTGTTCTGATTCAAAATAGGGCATGTCCACGTGACGTCACAAACTATTTTGACAAGACTTAGGAGGTAAAACAATAAACAAAGCGTTCAGAACACGTGGTACTTAATAGTGAGGTTATGCTGATTTATAATGGTAGATCGTGTTTGATTTTAGTTGATTTTGCTTCAGTGTACTTTTAAAGTTATTTTAATTGTTGAGCTTGCATATTTAATAATATATAATATGGGTTAATAGTTGTTTGTTGTTTGATAATTTTTCATCATGTCTATTGTTTATTGTTTTACCACCCAAGTATTGTCAATGTCAACTGTCGTGGACATGCCCCATATAGTTTTGAATTTATCAGAACTTTCATTCGCACAACTTCATGAATACTTACCTTTTTATAGAAAGAAGGAAAGAAAATAACTACTTATTTCAGTATACATATCTATTGTTTAAATAATAAACCCCACGCATAAATTTTTTTTATTTCCCGTTTCCAACATCATTCAAATCTTATGCATATTCAGTCTTCTCCTTAATAAATATTTTACGTCAGTTTTTAATTTCTTTCAATGTAAAAATAAACATCCTCAATATCCATTCCAAGGTTTTAAATAAATGTTAGATTTCAAAAGGTATTATGCTTTTTTGCTTAAGATTATTCTTTTCATCAATAGGAATTTAGAATTAATAATACATGATAGACATTCAGGCTGAGGCAACCTGGCTCCAAGTTACATGTATGTGTAGGAGCCGGAATTGTAGGGCTGAAACAAAGGATAGCTATTCCAATAGATCTATCTAAGGAACTCACAACTTTCCAAGTGAAAGGACACACCGGTCAGTTGCCATCTGTACTAAAGACACTCGATTCCATCTAGGTCAAGCTTTTATGGGATTGCATAGGTGCCTTAAACGTACTTGGAGGCCATTGCAAGTTCATTGTAGCCTGGGTACCAGGGTCATAGATTCAAGAGCACATCCTATACCAGGGCGGTTTTTTGTACCAGGTGATGAGAATCCACCGACAAGAAATTACATGAAATATTCGGTCTCGATTCTGATTGGTTATTTAAAAAGGGTCGGACTGAAGAATGTAATCTAGATTCACAGGAACACAATAGATCTGAAAAGGTCGCAGCGGAATAGACAGATTAACCACTTTATCAAATGTAATCTACTACAGACATATCTCGTGTTTAAAAAAAATTGGAATGCTGTCCACATTGAATTTCACTTCACCAAAAAACGTAATGAAAACCATGTCGACTCCAACCATTCCTTATTATTGGTAACTGATGAAGTATTTGTACCATTTCTGCAGACCAGTTTTAGTGCAAGTGTAAAATCAGTGCAAGATATTATGCCTTATATCCATCATTTCAAAGTTCCTATTAAACAAATATAAAAATTTGGTCCATTTCTTTAAACCAGTCTCGTTTTTTAGGCTTTCTTCAATCTTAATTTTTTTTTCGACCTTTTGAAACCTTACACTATCAAGACCGAGACGGAATGGACAAGAGCAAGATAAAACCAGGACCAAGAAAGCAAAATCAAGACAGAGAACGACTAAACTGAAAATTGTAAGTGTAAAAAGGCTATTTGAAAATATTTGTCAAACTTCAATCTACTGGGTGAGCGCCTTGATCTTGCTTTGCTCTTCACTATATTTTTTGGCAAACAGGTAGAGCTCAAGGTTTTGCGAATGAACTTTTTAATTCAAAGGGTTCTGTAAGCTTCTTCAACTTAAGATAATAATTCTTACAAAACAAGAAATAACAATGATAGATAAAAAAACAATGGTTAGTTGTAAATATACAGAGTGATTCATTGAATGTTACGTTAAATTACAGGTTACCGAGTGAATTTATTAAATAATTTTGTTCATTACTTTCTTTGATCATTTAAAACCGATTATGTTTCTTTTTGGGTTGATGTTTGGCACACGAAGTATGAATATATTAAATAGAAAAAATATACTTAGTGATTCATTAAGATTGTCAAATCTCTAAACTGTAGATTCTTGACCCCAAATTATTAAGATTTAGTTCAATGTGCTTTATAGAACTATTGACGTTTCAAGGTAATACAATATTTTTTATGTTTAGTATTTTCTCTTTGAAAATTTGAAACTCTATCTAGTATCAAATACCACTAGTTACGTTGTTTTTCATTTGAGTTACTTGATCGGACATTAAAAATTAAATTTAATCTTTCAACACTCTGTAAAATTTGTAAAAAGCATAATGGTCTATTGGCGGGGAGGGGAGCATAGGTGTCTTAGGAGGTGTGTACTGTTCCAACATTCGTTTATTGCTACGAGAAAACCTCTTGAAAAACTCATAGCAGGTCATTCGGGCCTCCCTACCGAATACAAGACGACAACCTAACCACTTTATCACTTGCTCGGTTCAAAGGTAGCAATGGGCCATTGTTTTCGCCTTCTTATTAAAAAAATATGCGCACATGGAGACTTTTTATAAAAATATTATCGTACGGCCCTGGTAGATGGAAATGTTTGCTTATAAAAAATCGCCCAGCACTAACATAATACAGTCGAAGCGCAACACGTCACATCAAAACTGCCAAAACCGTTCAAAGATATCAAAGTTTTCAATGAACAATAAATTCTTTGCAGCTGGTGGTTATTTTTTCCGAGTTTCTTTCAGCATTTTTGCTCTTGAAAGAACAATTTTATTAACAACGCAAAAAAAAGAAAAATTAAATATTCAAATATAACCTCAAAACTTCACCCATTACAATTATTTCCAGCATAAATAAAATTTTAGCTAGGTATGTCAAAATCATACTGCCGTTAGTTTGAATTTGATATTTAATTAAGTAATTAACAAGTTATAGTTGGTATGAAAATATACGTGATAAATTACAACAAATATTAGGATGAAACATACTGATTGAATCAGCAAAAAAATGATGCGAGCAGCTGACGACTCATCATTATTTGTATTTTAAAATCCATTAATAATAAAATTTTTGGATCTAAAATATACAGTTTGAATCACTCTGTATATTTAGAATCTACTCAGTGACACATATTCAACGGCGTCGATATGGGGGGGTTTTGGCT
>CAJUYI010003881.1:0-20856 GCA_910591695.1 Galerucella pusilla | reverse complement strand
GGGGGGGTTTTGGCTCTCTACAATATGATTTTTTTTATTACCTATAAGCCTTTGCCCCCCCATCAAGAAAAAACATTATCGACGCCCCTGCACATATCGGTATTATAGGTATCTCCATAACAAATTCTATAAAATAGAATGAATATATTTAAATGATTGATAATGTCACTTAATATTCAAAGCTATTTTTTTCTTGTAAACGATTAGTTCTGGAACTGATGTAATCAGGTTTTTCGCTAATACTGCAGATTTGTTCAATTTCTTTGAAATCATGCTTATTAAATAATATATTCTTAATTATTATTGCACATTAATTGCGAAATGTTGTTCAAGAAAAAGGTTTTCCAAGTCTGGGAATAAAATAAATATTACTTATATTAAATAATTTTTGTATAAAGACTTTTAACAAGAGCTTGGAGAAGTTTCTTTTATTTTTCTATTATACATTATTTCCACACCAATTTTTCTTCATTCTTGAGCATCAACAAAATACAGTTCATATTTTATTTATTTCATGTATTGATGGTTTTACTTACCTTCCTCTTGCTTTGGAACGAATTGTGATGCGATCTATCGTGTCGCTACTCTTTGTCTACCTTATACCTACTTCCGTCTCGTGCCGCTAGATTGCATCACAATCGATGCACCGCAGAATGGAGATATGTAAAACCACCAATTCCCGTTCACTTAGAAAACTAATTTTTTTAAATGTTTGCGAGAATGTGTGTTATAATTTTATGAGTATTAAAAAAAACATTCCGTATGTGACATAGTTTCATCTATTTTTATAATATATCATTTAAAAAATAAAATAATACTGAATACAATAATTTTATTGAATTTAATCGTGCACACCCTCATAACCCTATGAGCTGCTCGTATATTTTTGGGAATCAATACACAAGCTGAGCAATTTAAATTCTTAAACAGCATTTCGCAATACAAAACAGAATTTAGTTAAGGAATGAAAGATCATCGGTAAAAATTGGATAGAAATTATCTTAAAATCCAGTTGAATCTTTACATGAGATCGCACTTATCTTTGGCAACCCTGCTGTTTGCTTTGCCCCCTATTTGGAGACTTACATTACGAGATTTTTCCAGATTAAGCAGTTCTTGAAACAATTGTTTCACATTGTGATTAGTTTTGGCTGAAGTCTCCATAAAACTGACGCCCCATTCTGCCGCTTGCGCTTGTCCTTCTGATGTACTCACCTAAGAAAACAATTAAACTACAAATTAACAAGTTTGCAATAAAGAAATTAATTGATTTATTTTAACATTTCACAAAATACAGGGTGTTTCTAAATACATGCAAAGAAATTCAGGACGTGATTGCTAGTATAAAATTATGTTAGGTCTTTTCAAGACAAAATTTTTAAAAGGTGCTGAGTAAAATTAAGTTTCAATGTTGACACTCTAAGTTTCATGCCTCTATATTTAATTGAATCAGAAATTTTGTCATAGGAAAGACATTTCATAAATATATAGGGGCAATCACCTCCTGATTTTTTTCACATGAATTTAGAAACACCCTGTATAAGGTAAGAAATTACTAAGCAATTCATTAGAATTAAGTACCTCTCTCAATTCAGCACTCTCATCACATTTATTACCGGTTAACATTATTGGGATTTGACTCAAATCGGGGCCTTTCAATTCCCTAATAACGTCAAAGATGGGCCGTAATTCTTCTAAGCTTTGACGACTGCAGACTGAAAAGACGAGTATAAATGCATGCCCTTTACTAATAGAAAGTCGTTGCATCGCTGGAAACTGATGAGAACCAGTTGTATCTGTTATTTGGAGTGTGCATATATTCTTGTTACAGCTTATAACCTATAAGAATTATTTATAAGATACAAAAAAATTAAAACACAATTATAAATTAATGAAAATAGATGGGAAAAGTTAAGGGTGAAAAGCATAGAGCAGGTATAAAAAGAGCTCTTTCAATTTTTGTATTAAGCTAAACATATTATATTTCTAGGTACTTATATTAAAATAATGTGGATATAAAATAGAATAAGAAAATGTACACTGAAAACCAAGCTACTTTGATCAAATCTAATCATTGAAAAAATGGAAAATGTATTATAATATACAGGGTGTTTCAAAAAAAGGTAACACCGTCGCTAGGATAGGTAAAAAACAGAAAAATAATTGGGGTTGGCTTAGTGAAATTTTTTTCTAACGCCATCCGTTTTCAAGATAAAGGGCGTTGAAGAAAATTAAAAATTACACATTTCTTACGATTTTGCCGAAACTACTGGCACCATTGCAATGAAATTTTATACGAATATGTTTTGGAAGCTGATATATCCCATGAATTTGTTTTTATATCTAACTCTCATAGAGGGCGCTAGTTACACGATTCATACAACGTATTATTCAACATAACTTTTTTAAGGGTAGAATTATTAGTCAAAACTCCAAGTGAACATAAACATCGTTTAATTTTACACCAAAAAGGTACTCTTGGTAAAACTCGATATTATGTACCGTTTTCGGAATATTTTGATTTGAAAATTATGAAGTAATAATCGCTCCTGGTATAAACTAATGATAAAGTTCGCTTTTCTCTAAGTTTGCCATGTAAAATTGACATTTATTGATTGTTATGACAATAAGTCAACAATAAATAGAGTTTTGAAACCTTGTTATTTGTAAAATTAGATATCGTTAAACAAAATGTACTCAAATGTTGAATACACCGACATGTTATTAACTTTAGGCGAGTGTTTAGGAAACATGCGATTTTAATCCTTTGGACTACACAGTCTGGTCGTATATTAAGGAAAAAGTCTATGCTACAGAGGTAAATTCTCGTCAAGAATTAATAGACAGAATTAAACGTCACTTTAATGACATCATGCATAGATGATCCCCAACCGTTAAGAAGATTAATGGATTCTTTAGAAAAAAGGATAGACTTGTGTATTCGTGAAAACGGAGGACATTTTGAACATTTACTCTAATTGAATTTTATGTTATGTTCTTTGTCTTTATTTTAATTTTCTTATTGTAAGTTTTTTTAATTAATAAATTTATCATTAACTTATACGAGGAGCGGTTATTACTTCATAATTTTCAAATCAAAATATTCCGAAAACGGTACATAATATCGAGTTTTACCAAGAGTACCTTTTTGGTGTAGAATTAAACGATGTTTATGTTCACTTGGAGTTTTGACTAATAATTCTACCCTAAAAAAAGTTATGTTGAATAATACGTTGTATGAATCGTGTAACTAGCGCCCTCTATGAGAGTTAGTTAGAAAAACAAATTCATGGGATATATCAGCTTCCAAAACATATTCGTATAAAATTTCATTACAATGGTGCCAGTAGTTTCAGCAAAATCGTAAGAAATGTGTAATTTGTTATTTTCTTCAACACCCTTTATCTTGAAAACGGATGGCGTTAGAAAAAAATTTTACTAAGCAAACCCCAATTATTTTTCTGTTTTTTACCTATCCTAGAGACGGTGTTACCTTTTTTTGAAACACCCTGTATATTAGTCTTAACCAATTGATAGTCAAAATTTACTTTCCAGCACAAAAATCAAGTTGAAGCTCATTTAAATCAGATAATTCATATAGCAAAACCATGCAAGCACAAAAAGTAATTAAGGTCTGTTCATACTTATAGTGAAGTGGCCACAAGGAAGTGGGTGGGACATAAATCTCTAGAATGGTGGGTAATCTATGGGTAATCTCACCAAGACAGGGACAAGTTAAACAGTTAATTAGATGACATTCACCAACTTTTACTGCAGACCTAATAAGCAAAGACAGGAAAACTTACAAAGCTGTATTAGGTATGTTAACAGGGCACTGTAGACTTAACAGACACCCAAAGCTAATGGGATTGATAGACAAAGCCAGGTGCAGATTCTGTCATCTAGAAGATGAAACTGCTGGGCACATCCTATGTCAGTGCAATTGCATGGTGAATGTGCAGTTTCTTGTACTAGGTGATGAGAAGCCACTGGCAAGAATTTACATGAAATTCTTGATAAAGCAAGTTATTAAGTGCAGACCCTTGTCCCATTTTTAAACTACCCTTGAATAATCAGTTTTAGTTCCTTCACTATATGTATAAACATCAAAATTTTCAACAATAACATACAATGCATGATAAACCAACATATTATCAGAACAAATACATATATAACATTCGAGTTCTTGCTGAGTCTTTGGTTGAACAATCAGAAGTTGAATAGATAATTAATTATTCAGAGACTTATGTTAGGATAATAATAAGGATAATAATCTCGATAATAATAGAGTGCAAACCAACATTAATATCATTAAATTCACTATCACAAAAATCCAAAGTCAGTTATTATTAGCAATGGGCTGGAGACAAAAAGATACATGATTATTTTAGGTAGGAGGAACAATCATGTGTTTCTAGGGAGTAAACTGCCTTTTCCTAATTTGATTGCTTACATCCTGCAGGAGGAATAGTGGCAATATGATGGAGATTAATATGGGGTTTATCCCCTTTGCAGATATATTATGGATGGTATGTTCCCAGTCTAGACCTGTCCATACAACATACCCTGGTACTCCATATATTGGAAGAGTTGCAGTTCTTTCTCACCATTTGTTGAAAACCTGCATATGGATGTATCCAAAAATCTGATGTTCACATTGTGTTTGTTGAGTCTAGTGTTGCATTAAGAGCCCAACCAAGATCCTGGTTCTTTAATGAACTATTCTGCTTGTCGAGCTAATAGGATAAATGGAATAAACAAACTCGATTTAAAAAGAGAGAAGCCTCCATAGTATATTTGTGTTTTATTCTGTCATCTCATTCAAGAACTAAACACAATAATAATTATACTGCCAATACATAATATTCATACATAAATGTACTCATATTAAGAAATCCTTTTTTCAAAATTTATCAACAGCTTTATATCATATAGGTATCTGTTAACAAGTAATTAGTCAATATGTATGCAGATGTAAAATAATTGATGCCAAAATAAATAAGAATTACTTACCAAAAAAGAAAACATCAAGCCAAAAAAATAAAATACATCAAGTAGGTAGCAAAACAGAGTATAAACATAACTGATAACAAAATGTGTTAACGTAAAATAAACCTCCAAGGTGCCTTCTTACTTGTCGATATGTGTCTTCGATGGTAGGAATGTAGCTCTCACGAAAAGTACCCTTCACAAATCTTAAAACCAATGAACTTTTTCCCACTCCACCGGCTCCGAAAACAACAACCCGGTAGTCGTTACTTTGTTCCGGCATATTTGCACTTTTATTTTACTTTTTTCGGTATATATCGTAGGAGTATTTCCACCAATTTATCAATAAAAATAAAAAAGGAGGTTATATTGTAATTGCTATCAGATGTGTACTTAGTTTTGTGTCGTACATTACTCACATATTTAAAGTACAATCACGTTCAATTCATTCAATTTTTAAAATATTTAAAATTTTAGTTATATTAAACTAAATCTTATCTAAAATAATAACATCATTATGAAACTAAAAATTTTGTATTGATTCTTTTATTTAGACATCTATTGGATAATCTTGAAACTTCATAATTAGTTATGTAGACAGAGAGCTTGCTTAATATGCTTAAAGTTTGATAGATGGTGCTGTGTAAAAGTTCATTTGGAAATAAATGGCAATTTGGAAAAAATAAATTACCAACTCTATTATTTTATCCACATTAGAGAATTGTTCACTCTTATACACGTGAGTATATAATGTACATCACATGTACATAAGAAAAGTAGAATAAATTGACATTGCACTCTGAAAGAAGCAACCATAGAGAAATTAGAGCGTGTAGCGTAGCAGTCTGTGGCATAAAGTTACCACCATATTTCTCTTTGGGACGCGGATTTTTTGAATTCCTAAACTTTCTGGATAATATGCGTAATATAGTACAAAAAAAGAGACGGATTGAAGTATTGGCAGTAAAAGGCAAGGCATAATGTTTCTGCACAAATATAACGGTATAGAGTCGCTAAAATTTTTTATCCATGAAGTATTTTAAGACTGTTTTACTTTTTCTGTATACTAAAAATATCAAAAGAATAGAAAAACGGTTTTCAAAAAAAAATCTTCATTTTTATACTTAAATAGGGTGGCCAGTGTATATTATTGAATAGAATTCAGATCGATGGCAAACGATTGTTCATGTCGAATGGCGTGATTAATGAATCTCTGCTTTTTATGTACATTTTGTGCTCCTTATATCCCATGGTATTTTTCTTGTGTGTTATTTGCTTATTTATCTAAACTATTTGTCTTAAAATTGTATATTGATTGTAATTGACTAATTTTAATCTACCTATTTTTAATTACCTACCTATTATCCAAACCAGATCCAAAATACAAAATTTAAAAATCCCGCCTCTAAAAATTAGTTCCGGCACCCCTATCTGGTGCGCTGCGATCAACGCGATGACAATGGTTTTATCATAGACAAATTATATTTCTCTATGGTTTTATATATGACAGGAACCACAACCATAGATAACCTACAACTGTTTCCCACAGCTGTTTACCGGCTGTTTGCACTGTTTTTAAATAACATCGAAAATTATGGAAACTGAAGCTTTCACCCTGTGGACGAAAATATTCAATGAAAATGTGCTGCAATCACAGAATAATGAGCGAAAAGAATTAAAAAGAATTTCAATGCTCATAACAGCTCTTCAATTTGAATTGAGAAGTATATATTTTAAGTAAATATGGTCTTTGTGGTATTTGATTTTTTTCAATGTTTCAGATGTCTATCAAGTTTTGGAACTGGAATTTGCAGATTTAAAACATAAGCATAAAGATAACTTGAAGAAAAGTGTTTCCACTGAATTAAACTGTCAGTAAGTGTTTAATTGAAAAGCTTAATTTATTGGATTAATTAAACTGTAATTTTTAGGTCCAATCTGCCTTCATGTAAAACTGACATTCTTCCAAAAGACATAGAATTGAACGAGGAATTGAAGAGTCCTGATATTTTTATAAATGAATCATTGAAGAGCAGAAGTTTAGATATTTCAGTAATAGATCTCTCAATATCAGATGAAGATATCGAGAAAACTGAAAACAGTCCAACACTTATTTCAAAAAGAAAAAAGATTAAATCCAAAAAGGGTCACAAATTGGAAAATATTAAGAAAAATGTTTTAAATACTGTACATGATAATTCAGTAGTGGATTGTACACCTGAAGTAAAAAAAAGATCAAGTACTACAAAAACTAAAAGCATTAAAAATTCTTGGTGTTCTAAAAAAAAGAACAATCAAGAGAACAATACAACTCTAACTCAGTTATTTACCGATTTATCCAAAACTAGTTCAATATGGTGAGATAATTTATTTATTAAGTATTTAGTTGGAAGTTAACTCAATCTACCTGTTATTTGAATCAAACCTATCTAGTGTTACCGCACTGGCAGCTACATTTTTTAATCTATCTTACATGACCAAGCTATCAAAACTGCTCTTCTATTTTGCAAATTGTTCCTTGGGATACAGGTGGCAAATTTTGAAATTTTTCATGAAATAAGCGAGAAACTTCCATTTCTGTCCATGTGTTATCTCCATAACCAATCATTTGTAGAATGGTTATTTTGTGCATTTCTGTTAAAATGAACCATTTTTCCGATATTATTAAGTATAGTTAACAAAATTCAAATGACAATAGCACTGACACTGATCGCTACTTCCATGCAGCCAGACAAGTTGGTAAGGCTGTGAGTTATGAAAATAAACGAATGTTTGTTTTTTTAATTTGTTTTCCATTCCATATTATTAGTAAAAAGAAATGCAGAAATGGTTTTTTGCTTACTCTCTCAATATCAAGAGCTAAATGAGAAATAAGTCTTGAGAGTAATGTAGCAAATTTATGAAACAAAATCATTTTCTTTTTTTAATGTTAATTGAAGTTAGCTACATTGTACATGAATTTAATAATTGCTACAATTTTCTGAAGAATCCAAAAAATAAATAATAAAGGTACAGGGGGTTGTATTTACAATAAGAAAGTTGGTATTAGCCACTGTCACAAGACACACCCTATATAATTTTTTTTGTATTTAAAAATACAAATTGAAGTGTCCCAAGAGTTTTTCCCAACACACACACACATCTATTCATTCCATTTGGCTGTCCCACATTGTATAGTCTGTATCACAGTGAAATTATTTCTCTATGCCTATAAAGGCTAGTCCTACTTCTCTATGCATTGTCTCCATAAGTGATGTACATCGACACAGAGTTACGGAAAAAAATGTAAGAAACAACTTTTTTTTGTTTCGCTGAAAACCCATCATTTTTGTTTCAGTTTCTAACGTTTCTGAAATTTATCTAATAATATAACACATGCCAATATGTCAAAAGAGTGTTGGCCAAGGTGTTGACAGTCAATTTTAACAAATTTTTCTGTTGCAGTGAAAAAAAACATGATGTGCCTTTGACTGAAAATACAAAAACAAGTGTAAATACTAGTAAAGATAAAGATACAACTGAGATGAGTATAACACAATTATTGAGCTTTGTAAATAAAGATGATACTCAAAAAAATATCGAAGATGAAATGAGCTCTTCACAAGAATTAGATGAATTTTCAAAAGGAATTTTGTTTGATACTACCCAAGACATGGAACCAACGCCAAAAAAGTGAATATAGTTTATTTCAAACAATTTATATATTTACTGTTATTATTCAGATATCTTTCTATATAATTTGGTATCAAGTCTTTTATAAATATTAATTTCTTTATAATACTATATTATAAATCCACCAAAATTTCTTATCTTTTATACATATGGAAAACTGAATTAATTGTACTATCTCGTGTACTATGCATGTTAATGGTAATATTTGTATTTTCTCTCTTATTTTTTGGGAATCAAACCACAATAATGTTTTTTATTTTTTATTTCGACGTTTCGGTAGCGTTCCAGCTACCGTTGTCAAGATTAACTAGTATTAAAATAATTTTTGGTCCCTATCTGACACAACGAAAAAATATGACAACTAGACAATCAATAATATTTTGAAGGTTAAGACTACAAAACTTTGTTGTCAAATTTTATTAAGGTCCATTCATAGTAGATCACATCTCTGGTAAAATGTGAAATAAAATATTTTTTTATGACATTCTAACGATATGATAGTCTACTCTACTAGAAATGGAATCCAGTGAAGTGCACGTTCCAGGAACGGTTTTTATTGGGATAGCGCTTTTTTTCGCTTATTTTGGAAATGTTAATAAAACGCGTTTGTTGTTACTTTTTTTGTGTATGATTATTTTTGTTTTCAAAATATGTATAACTCAGTTTGGTGATTTTGTGTATTGAAGTGTGTATCGATTAACAACTATTCCAATGATAAATCATAAGAAAACCTGGATAAAAACTTATGATGCTATCCTGCTATCCTGATAACGCAGCTAATTGATTATTGGAAATTTCTCTTTCTAACATTGGTAACCAAATTTGACTACATTCGGCAGAAAAACTAGCTACACATTTATCTGCATTTAGTTGTATTAAAGCACTTTCTTTGATATCGTCCTTTATTATTGGGCTCTTTTAATATTATTTTTGTCGAATATTCTTTTCTACTAGGATTTTTGTCAAAAATATATACCTTTTGCTTAGCCTATAAAAGTAATAATCACCGCTGTAGATTTAAAAAAATGTACCAAACTAAAATTGGAAACAAATTTAGACTTTTGATACCTATTTATCTCGCTATTTATAAACCAAATTATGATAAAAGCCTTTTCCTATGTTTGACAATCTATAGATGACTATTTATAAACATTGAGCTGTATGTTATGAAGTTATTTAATTACGTCATATATTTGTTTTAGAAAAATGAAAGTCCTACCAGCTATAGAACCAGTTGTTCGTGGACATGCCAGGAAATTATTGAAAGGATTTTCTTGTGCAGAATGTAGGGAAGTAAGTATTCATAACAGTAGTATAAATTTTGTCTTGGAATAACTTTCAGTATAATCTAAAAATATACACAAATGTTCTAAAAGGTAAAAATATAAAGCTTCCAGTACCTAGCTTGCTTTGTATCCCCCAGTTCTTTCTGCACATATTTAGGCCATTGTACCTTTTTGTATTATTTGTTGATTCCATGTCAACAAATATGACTCTCAAGTAATTTGACCTCGATTTTGCCTCTTGTGCAATTGGAATTTCCACCCTATTAAGAACTTTCTTCATGGTAAAAAAAACTATTGTGGTTGTGAGTGTGAGTTTACAGTTAGTTCCTCCTCTAGACACCACCAATCCTAAGCAATACATGAATGTCGTACTCTTCAGCAGTTTGTCTACAGAAGCTCTAACTGTGACGGTAGTATCGCCAATTACCCTATTTGGTTCCACTTTTCTTTCTAGAGCTTTGGTAATTGACAATGTAGATGTATTATTGACAGCACCCTCAATGTCTACAAAAGTTGTCAAGTATATAGTCAAATGCAGTCTTATCATGCGGGTCATACGATTCAACAAAGACATACACACAGTTTTTGTTTTCTTTTATTGCCTTTAATCATAACTTCCACATAACATCCGTAAGATGAATAAGTCAGACTTATGCAATTTTGACGGGAGAAAAAAGGGATATGTATTTAGTTTTCAGCGATTCTAAAAAGTCTTTCACCAGCGAAATTTTTATTTATATGTCAGTTATGTCACTTTGACAATTCTAAGTGACAATATGAATAATAAGAAGCAATTTTCCGGTATTTTTCATCCTCAAGCAAAAAAAAATGTCAATTAATCTGATAGATTATTTCGAGAATGAATGAAAAAGTGGAACTTCGTCAACCGCAGTGTGCAGGAAACATCAACCATCATTCTTTTCTCAGGATTTGTAATCTCACATTTTGGTAACCTCTGTGTCTTCTGATTTGATACATATGGTTAGTGACCTTTGAACCCGCACGATAAGAGCGCTTTTGACTAGATCTTTTTGTCCTCTAGGCATTTTATTGGTAGCCTGATGAGATCATCCAGTGCAGTCTGTTAATTTTTTTTTACAGTAACGTTATATTGTTATTTTTAGTTCTATGGTAGTATGAATTTGAGTCCTGAAGAATTACAAAAAAAACTGAATGAATGTTCAAACCATCGATATAAGTATAAGCCTCCGGATGACACATATCCAGGTATTTATAAAAATCTATAGGTACTTGATTGTTTCCTATCATGAATTCAAACATATGCGTCAAGCTACACCAGGTTGAAATTTACAGCCTAAACCTTCCTTCTAACTCCACTGCGCTATAAAATCGTACCTGATTCATCTGAAACTTTATTTGTGATATATAATTTATATAGGTATTTTCATCAATTTCCAATATAGTTAAGAATGTTATAAACAAGAAGAATAGAGAACTTTCCAATTGCTTTTATGCAATAACATCATTAAGTGGCGTCTAAAAATCCTAATCCTCAAGGCTCAAGGCAATACTAAACTCCTGGACAAAATTAACGCACCACTCATATTTTTCTCAATAATCTTTATTTATTGTTAACTTAGTGTACGACAAGTGGGCTATGGACCTTGTTTGATACTGACAGATGTTATTTAAACTAGCTAGTGTCACATAATACCTTGTTTTGACAGTAATTCATATTAAACTTCGTTTTAGAGTAAATCTGTGTTAAATTTTTTTTTTAAAGTGTTGATTAAAACAAAATTTCTGTAAGAAGCAAGCGTTTGTTTGTAATTGTTTTTATCATATGCATGTTTGGAAGTTCATTTGCGAGTAAAACAAGTAAGAAAAATGAACCGCCAAAGAAATTTGTCAATAGAGGAGGCAGTGCGAGCATCGACTCTTCTGGATGAAGGATATTTAATGCGACATGTTGCTGGTTTATTAGGAAGACATCATTCCAGTATCAGTCGCGTAGTGAGACGTCATAATGAAACAGGCTCGTACCTTCGAAGAACAGGACAAGGGCGAAAACGTTGCACTAATCAAATTGATGATCGTTTTTTGAGACAACGTGCTCTCAGAGACAGGAGAGTTACCAGCAATCTGTTAAAAAATGAATTAGCGGATGTTCGCAACGTCGCTATATCATCTCGAACGGTTAGAAGACGTTTACATGAAGCAGAATTGAGCAATAGAAGACCAGCCAAAAAGCCCTTGCTTACCAGAGAACACAAAGTTCAGAGATTGAATTTTGCAAGACTACATCAGAATTGGACCATCAATGATTGGAAACGGGTTATGTTCTCCGATGAAACCAGAGTTAGCCTTAAAGCTCCAGATGGACGTGAGCGTATCTGGCGAAGACGAGGAGAAAGGTTTGCTAGCTGTAATATCTCTCCTAAAGTACCTTTTGGTGGTGGCTCTAAAATGTTTTGGGAAGGAATTTGCTTCTATGAATGCCCAATATTACTTAGATAACATTATTGTCGAACATGTAATGCCTTTTGCTCCATTTGTTGGGCCTAATTTTTTATTCATGCAGGACAACGCTCGTCCCCACGTGGCAAGACAGGTTATTGGTTACCTAACTGATGTTAATATCCCTTTATTAGAGTGGCCACCTAACAGTCCGGACATGAATCCTATAGAGCATCTATGGGACTATCTCAAAAAGAAGATTCGAAGTCTTAGACCTCCTGTTGTTAATCACAACCAACTTATAGAGGCCGTTATTGAAGAATGGGAGATTATTCCGCAGCGTTTGTTGAACATTTAATATCAAGCATGCCTCGACGCATGAATGCAGTAATAAGAAGTAGAGGAGGCCCTACACGGTATTAGGGTTCACCAAAATTCATTTATTGTGTTTCACATATTCTTTTTTTCAATTTGAAAGCATGATAGCTTAATTATGCATTTTCAGCAAAAACAAATTTTTAAAGAAAAAATAAGGCAAATTAAGGTCATGTTAAGGTCATATTCGACTAATTTTTAGGTATTCATTATTGTTTCAATTTAACTAAGTTTTATTTTGTGTTTATATTGTAAATATTTAGAATAATTAAAGTGGTGCGTTAATTTTGTCCAGGAGTTTAATATTAACTTGGAAAACATAGTTTAAAGTTTCAATTTTTCAAACGACGTTCATAGCGCGTCAAAGCGAGTGACGTAGAAGAGTATTATGTCCAGCTGTGTATTAGTAAAGCCAACTCAAGAAATTTTTGGGTTTTCCCAAAAATTACAACCCAGACACTCGACCTCCTGGATACAAAACATATTACAACCGACTCCCATCAAAATGTGAAAAATATAACCCCCACTTACCAATTTTTTGTATTTGCATATCCAAAAACTAACAAAAAACTTCTGTAAAAAGTACAGAAACTTGTCAACAAATCCACCAACATTATAATACTGATTTGAAAAAGAAATGGTGTTATTGTTATCTGCCTTGCAGATAATTATTTTTGGTGATTTATGACGTTGGTTAGATAATTCCGTTAGTTTATTGAAAAATGTCGGAACTACCTTTTTGGATTTTTGCGTTATTGGGAAAAGTAGAATTCGATAGATGGCGCTCTGAAATGTCAATGTCATCTTAGCAACAAATCAGCTGGCGTATAAGCCCTTTGAAATTTAGTGGTTTTATTTTGCTGTTCTAGTTATTTTCAGTGTGTGTTTTGTAAAACTTTTGCTTTTTCTTTGATTGTGCTTTAGTATTTTGTGTTGTTAAACTAAATTTTGACTCCTAATATTTTTATTTTTGGAGTAGGTAATAGATATGGTTGATATTTGTGAAAAGTACAACAAGTCTTCAATTAACTGTTTAGTTTTAGGTCTGATTTCGTGTTTTTATTTTATTTTTGATATAATTATATCTACAAAAGTTTGCAAGGTCTGATTTCGTGTTTTTATTTCATTTTTGATATAATTATATCTACAAAAGTTGCAGGAAAGGTACGTTTGTATTGAGTAAGATTTACCGACTTATTTTCTCTTTGATCTGGAATGAAAACAACAAATAAAATAACATAACCTCTTCCCTAATATCTCTGATTATATAAGAATATTACCTCAGAATTGATGACAGTTGAAATAAATAGAAAAACACAGTTTCAAACTTGTCACTGACACAAAATTAAACAAATAAAGTAAGAATTTACGGTAATTACGTTGACTTGCATATCATACAAAAACAATGCAAAACGAATTATTTTACTCGTTGCGACAGTTACAATTTTTCTGCCAGAGGTCTCATTGAATTCTACTCCGCCCAATTGCCAAAGCATTGTGCATGTGAAAGATTAAATGTACGTTTACACCGTATGGAATTTAAGCACGTTTTTCCTAAGCTGCTCTTAGCTTTAAGAAGCACTTAATTATCTCGCTGGCTGCACCGCTGCATACTTAAGTAAATTACTCAGTAAATGGATACTTAAAAGCATGGCTTACATGGCAACATTGAGAAAGTCTAGTGGTTCCAGATTTGACTTTGTATGGAGTGACAGTGAGCTTTTGCCCACGTCAAATGTGAACGGTTAACCTATAAATACAAAGAAAACAACAAACAGAAAAAAGCAAAGGTTATCAAATGCCCAGTGTAGACATAAAACGGAAGTGCTGCTAGCAACTGATTCATGGAAGATACGCTGTTGTTTCTGTAATAATAGATGATTATTTTGTAACATTTTATAACTTCGAAATTTCAGAGCTTCCTCGATCAATCATAAAACCCGTAAACAACATAGCTCTGTCACTTAAAATCTTTGGAAAAATGCAAATTACTTCATGTCATGGAAATGCTCCGATCGAGTGGAAAGCATCTCGGGAATTCTATTATTTCGAGAATGTTAAAATCTTCTTCGAAAATGTCATCCATAAAGATGAGTTTTTCAGGTGGTCAAACGCGATTTGAAACTAAGTCGAACCAAAGTCTTTTCAACTTTACTTAATTTTAAGACTATTTTAAAGTAAATGGTGCAATCACTATAATATTATTTTACAAGCTTTTGATATTTTAGTTTAAAAATGCTCATTTTTAGGTATTTGGGACATGACCATTCCGGAAGAAAATGTACAGAAGTAGACAAATAGTTACTAATGAATTGTTAAGTTTTTACTTTCAGAATATTTTTATATATTAGGAAATACCATTGTGAATAAGTTGATTAATAAATGTATTTTGGTATATATATATATTTTTAATAATTTCATCTCCTTTTCCTAGTAATCCTTCCACAGAAAATATTATCCTGTGTACTGTACTGATGATATGACCTCGAAGGTTTTTAATATGAAAAAAAGGCATTAAAAACGTCAACCACATCGTTATTTATGTACAAATTAGTAATACTGATAATAACTTCACATTAGCATGAAGTTTAAAAGTAAATTAAGAATAATGGCACATTTATAGGAAAAACTACCAACAGTGAAGAGATTAATAAGCAAATTTAATGATACTGCTAGTGTACCTTTGGTTTGGAAGACAGATAAGTGCAAATAATGAAGAAAAAACTTTATATGCTCAATAATATTTGATGTATACAGAGTGATATTTGTATTACCCTGTATACTAAACTGAGCAGTATTACTTATGGGTTACGAGTTTTGACCAAATATTGAAATAAAGAAACATGATAGTTCCTATATTTTCTCAACTTTTAATCAATTTTTTGGTACATCATTTTCTGGGGTAGTTATAGCCAGCCAGACAAAATATTTGTAGTACAAAAAAGGGCAAAATTCGCATCGGACAGTGTGTGACTAGTAGGTATTTAAAATTGAATCCATCTGCAGATCGATGAATGTGCTTTTGTGAAGACCTAGTTTCGTGAGGCTGTCTTGCAGAGCTTCGGAATTGGTCCTGTAGATGAAACGATGACCTGCACTACTTATACTTTCTTTGCATGCCACATCTTTCCTACCTCAATGGCAGGATCGGTGTATTTTGCAATTTTCTCGTTGTATTTGTCTGGAATATTATTGTTATTGGGTACAGCCACATGTACTTGAAGAACCGAATTAGTTTTTTTCCACAACTGTACAATATCGGTGAACATTTTTTGACAATTCCAAAAACCAATAAAATTTCCTCATTTTATATCATATGAACAATCTCAGCCAATCAAGTCAACATTACACTGATAACAGACCATGGGCAATTTTCACGTTGCTAAGGATACATATTGATTTATTTCGATTTTGAAGTTTCGAATATTTAATATTTCTAAATGTCACGATTTGGTTGTAGTACTGAAACAAAAAATTTTCTATCCGAATAACCCTCGGACATTGATAAATGCTCAAAAATTTTATGACAACTTTCTCAAGCTTGTTGCTTGTAGGCAACAGACCTCCGCATACGGCGTCGGTCTGTTTCCAAGCAACAAGCTTTCGAAATCTGTCATAAGATTTTTTCGAACAATTATCAATGTCCTTGGGCTATTACTACTGATAATTGACCTATCCGTAGTATAGTCTAAAACTAGCATCCTCTAGAAACGAAACCGGATGGTAATTGTAATGAAGGGTGTAGGTGTTAACTAATCCAAATTTGTTGGACAGCTTCTGATTGATGATGTTGCAAAGTTGATTGTGCCTGCGTAGGTTAGCTATGTAATGTGTTCCATCGTTCGTTGACACCTTCAGAACTTAAGTACAAACGATCAATTTTTATTTTTTTTTTATTTTTGCTTAACGTGCCTCGACAGCGCTGGTCATTGGCACAGAAAAAATAAATACAAATATTTACATAATTTTTACAAATATTTAAATTAGATTTTACAGTATAGATTGGTAGCTTTCAGGAACTGTAAGACTTTCTTGATTTCGGTAGGGCAGTGAAGCATTTCCTTGAGGTTGGGCCTAAGATCAAGTTGTTTGTATATAGCAGCAAATTGTTTGCAGTCCGTCAGTATGTGCTTAACGGTCACAATATCGTTACAGCTATGGCAAACGGGACGATTTCCTGAAGACATCAGATATCCGTGTGAGAGTTTGGTATGACTGATTCGGATTCTTCTGATTGTAGTAGCCTCTCTCCGGGTTAAGAAGTTCAGGGAGAGAGGAGAAGTGGATGGATGGATATCATGAAGTGCTGTCGTACTATTGCGCCACAGGTGTCGCCAAGAATCTTGTGTAGCGTTTTTGAAGTGGATCTTCAGGTCGGTTGCGAGTTGGACAATGTGTGTTGAGTCGTTATTAGTGGTAGCATCTTTCGCATCTTTCGTACTTACATCTTTCGAGCTTACATCTAATTTTTCTTCATAAAACATTCTTTTTAAACAATTAAAAATATATATTGAATGGATGTTGAATATTTTAGTTTCTTTATACAAGAGATCAGTCGGGTATAGTATATTTCTTCGATAAATAATTTTAATTAGTAAATTTTGTGCCACTTGCAATGTATTTAGTATTGTTTTAAAGGCTGCTCCCCATGCTGGTATGCAATATGAAATGACAGATTCTGCAAGAGAGGTATACAATATCAATAAATTTTTTTTAGATAATATATCACGCAGTTCGTGAAATTTATAAATCAAAGTACGTAAACGCTTAGCAACATAGCTAATATGCTCAGTCCACTTTAAGTGTTGATCAAGTAAGATGCCGAGATATTTTATTGACTTTGTTTTTTCAATCAGATGACAGTTACAAACTTGGCTATTACAATTTGCTTTATGTAATTTAATGATGAAATCATTTGGTTGATCGTGTTTGGTTGTAGAAAAAGTTATAAATTTAGTTTTGCTGATATTCAAGGACAACCTATTATTATTTAACCATATATACACTTTCTTTAATTCAGTCTCAGCAATACATTTAGTTTCTTTCCACGTAGGACCCGTAAAAATAATCGCAGTGTCGTCTGCGTAACATGTTAAATGACCTTTGAAATTATTTATCTTAGTTATGCTATTAATATAAATGAGAAAGAGTATTGGGCCCAAAACTGTGCCTTGTGGTACTCCAGCTGAAACTTCAGACTCATAACTTAGTTCATTTTCAATTTTGACTTTTTGAGTCCTTCCGGTTAAATAACATGTCATCAAATCTGAAGCTGTGCCTCTAATCCCATATTTATTCAATTTTTGAATGAGTAATTCGTGATTTACAGTATCAAAGGCTTTAGCTAAATCTAAAAATATTGCCAGTGTTTTTTTAGAATTATCGACGGCCTTTACAGCAGTATTAACAAAATCTAATATGGCATTTTCGGTGTTACTATTTTTTATAAATCCGAACTGTCTTTTTGTTATTATATGATTCTTATCTAAAAATTCAATCAATCTGCTTTTTATACAGTGTTCAAATATTTTGGCAGTATTGTTTATAACAGATATAGGTCTGTAGTTCTCAAGTTGTGATTTCTTACCTGATTTGAATATAGGAGTGATAATTGAGCATTTCCACTGATAAGGAAGAGTACCAGTTGAAAAGCATTGATTGATTATGTGTCTCAGAGGATTTAAAATACTGAAATGAATTGCTTTTAACGTTTTTGATGTTATTCCATCTGGGCCTGGAGCTGTGTTGTTTTTAAGGTTAGAAATTACGGTTATTAGCTCATTGTTTGTAACCGGGCGCAGGAAAATTGTTTGATTAATATTAACATCTGTTAGAAAATTTTTTGGTAAGTCTTGTTGATCAATACGTTTACACATGGTTTTACCTATATTTGTGAAAAAATTATTAAATTCGTTTGCTTTTTGCTTTTTATCGCTTAACACAGAATTATTTTCAAGAATGATATCCGTGCTGCCAAAATTATTTTGCTTGCGTTTACCACAAACATCATTAATAATACTCCAAATTTTTTTATAATTTGTGCCAGCCTCAGAAAGTTGATTTTTGTAATAGTCATTTTTTGTTTGTTTAAGTAGTGTGTTAAGTTTATTCCTGAATTTTTTATATTCAGCTTCTAGTTCCGGTGTGCTTCTTTTTAATAATTTTTGCTTTAAACCATCTCTTCTGTTTATCGAGTTTATTAGACCAGTTGTTATCCATGGTTTTAACTTAAAGTGTTTCTTGGACTTAATCATTTGACTGTTCGTAGCCATTTCAATTAAATTATTTAGCTTATCAATAAAATTGTCATAACATAACTGGGGGCTTTCTTCTGATATACTATTTTCCCATTTTTCATCTAGGACTAGTAAGTTTAATTTATTATAATCAATTGTTGTTTTTCTCTGTGCATTTAATTTATTAGGTATACTTTCTAAGAATCTAATATTAATGAAGGGAGCAAAGTGGTCGGTCATATCTGTATGGAATATTATGGGGGTAATAGATACCTTATCTTTTAGACAGTTCTCTTTTCTCAGAAAAATATGATCTATTGTCGATTTAGAGTATTCGGTGACTCTAGTAGGTTTGTTAATATATGATATAAATCCATGAGATGCTAAAATATCTAAATAATAGTTCGTTTCAACACTATCTGTATTTAAAATATTTATATTTATGTCTCCTATATATATTTCAATATTTTGTTTTTTCAATTTTGATAAATATTCCTCTAAATTATTGATGTAGTTGCGACTTTTTGTTGCGGGAGGCCTATAGTACGCAGTTAAACCTATTTTATTATTTTTAAGAAGGTATTTAGTTGAAAATGTCATCCTTAGAAATTTACTTTCATTCACTGTCTCCACTACTACATCTGCGTATATATCATTATTTACGTATATCATTACTCCGTCACATTTATTGATGGTTGATTCGTTATAGAAATGAGTAAAATTTGGTATAGAGAACTGTCCTATGTTCTCAATATTTCCTGTTTCGGAAAGGATAATTATGTCTAAACAGCCTTGTGCCATTTCTATATATGTTAATAATTCATCTAAATGCTTTTTAAGACTTCTTATATTAAAATGGATTATACCAAGTGAACACTCTTGCTTACCCATTCTCTCCTGAAAGTAATTGGATAAATGTTTACATATTTCTGTATCTACTGCTTCGGTTTTATCCAAAATATCAATGTAATCTAGCATTTTAATTAGAAAAAGTATATAATAGTTACAAGTAAGTTAAAAGTGAGCAATCCGTAAACATGAAATTAAATGATTCATAAAAAAAAATAAAAAATTAAACAAGTAAAATAAAATTATTAAAATAAAAGGAATTATTTGTAATTGAAAAATAATAAAAAATGAACAAAGTACAGAAATCAATCTGTTTTAATCAAATTATGCATTTAAATTTTGACTTATATCTAGACGATTTCTTATAATTGAAATTTTATTGTTCTTATTTAGATAAATTTTACCAGAACTGGTCCAAACATTGCTCAATCCCCATTTTGAGATTGCTTCGTTCAACAAATCCATACGATATTTGGTCAGATCTTCTTTAATCACTATTCCAGTACCCTTTAGCAGCTTCTTTCTGTTATAAATATTCGTTTTAATTTCCATGCTGGCCAGTTTGAGATATATACTTCTGGACTTCTCTTCACATTTTCTACCGATTCTGTGGCATATCTGAATATCACTGGATGAGATGTGTAGGTTCATTTTGGAATTTATGAATTTAATAACCTCTTCTCTCGTATTTTCCTTTGTTTTTTCTGCCATCTTAAATATTCTCAAAGACATTGATCTGTTAGATTGTTCTAGCTTTTCAACATGTTCCTTTATCTTTTCTTTATCAAGCTGCTCTTCATTTAAAGATTTTCGCACTTCCTTAATTTTTTCTTCATTCTCTAAATTAAGTTTCTCCAATTTTTGGTTCATATTGACCAAGGACTGGTAACCCTGGGTGACATTCCCCAGGTACGGCCGATGGTTCTGCGACACTGTTCATAAGAAATGTATGCTTTTTTTACTCTGTTTTCTAGATGAGAGTTCCATGTTAACTCACTATCAAATGTGACACCTACACTCCTTATTCGGCA
>CAJUYI010003880.1:0-20863 GCA_910591695.1 Galerucella pusilla | reverse complement strand
TTTGGCTCGAAGCATGCGATAGGCCTGACTTGATGCCAAAAATAGAAACTCTATACAATAGTAGTCATCGTTTATGCGGTGCTCATTTTATACCAGACATGATTATGCAATATCATCAGAGGAAACTTCTTTTAAGAAAGGCTATTCCAGCGTATCAGAATTTAGACGATTCGTCTTTATACTGTTACCTTAGAGCTTATGAAAATACGAATAAGGATACTTTTGGAAACTTGAATATGCCGCATGAAAATTTTGTACAATACATCTCATTAGAAACATTATTCCAAATGAATTTTGAGAAAGTTGCTACGGAATATAATATTGTTGAATCTCTTATAAATATTAGTCAAACAACAGAGTTTGTACATCCTTGTGTTGATTTTCCAATAAAATATTTAATAAAACTTTATTCAGGGTACGACTATATTACACATTGAAATTTGTCAATAAAAATTTTAAAAATCATAACAAAATGAAAATTGTACTATGGAAAAACCAATAAATATTTTGTATAAGACTATTGTTTTATTAACTCATCAGTGTACTGTTCTACAATATTTAAAAAAAAAAACATTTAACACGTTCAAGTCATTTTAAAACGTATGCACCTACGCCTATGGTAAAATGAATTGTAAAACGATCCGTTCAAGGTTATCAAAAGCTCTGGCAATTTATGAATGGAATTTATGAGAGATATACTACTGGTTGGTTCATGTAAAACCTTACAACTTTGCCCACGTTAATATTGTTTTTGGTTAATATATTTTTGTGAGATTTTTTTCGGTAATTGCGCTTATCCCAAAAGTTATGTTTTTGCATTAAGAATCGTTAGTTCCAGTGTTGTTTCGATATCTTCATAGGAAGTATCCGAAAAAATAAATAAAAACGGGGTGGGCAAAGTTGTCAGCAAAATTTTCAACTATGCCCACTCATTTAAAAATCCTCGTTGAGCAAAACATTTTATTACAACTTTGCCCTCATATTATGTTTTTAAAAAAGTTTCTGCATGTACCTATGAAAGTTAAATAAACGGCTGAATACTTATAATAAAAGGTGTTTTTATTAGAAAAAATAGGAAATATCACAAAAACTTGAAACAAATTAACAGTTTTCACTCATAAACCACTAAATAAACATTTTTTCAGAAAAAAAAACTAAAAAAAAAACTAATACAGTTTCATTGCTGAACAAAAAAAAAGCATTCTCATTTGAATATTAAAAAAATCAACAATATTTTTGGAACTCATATTTTTACTCTTCACAGCATGTACAGCCTGTGAAAGTGTTTGCTCACTACAGTTTTTATAATGGCGCGCTTCCAACTTTCTCCTATCAGTACCCACCCACCACGTGCTATACTGCAAAAATATAAATCAGTTTTCATTCTAAGCATTACTATAATTATCCTACAGTATTATTATTATTGTTAATAAACAAAATAAGCCATTTAAAGTGAAAAAAAGGTAGAGCGTGTCGAGGGACACACGGTAGCAACTTTAGTTCATTTTAAGCAAAAATTTGCATATTCCTCGGTGGTCGAGTAGTAAGCAAACCAGACTCTCACGCGGTAGACCTGGGTTCGATTCCTCGTGAAGAGTTTTTTTCTTATTGTTAATTTTATTTTTAAATAATTATTCTGCTTGATATTAATAACGACAACAGGTAGACGTTTGAAATATTTAGCAGAATATTCATTATTATAGATAATGGTACGGTACCCTTCATGAGGGAGTCCGACTGGCAACATCTACTTATAACAGCATCGTATATATTTCAAAAGGAAACTGTAGCATTATAGAAATTGGACATTCAAGAACTGTACGTTTATTTATTTTTTTTATTTTCTTAACCCGCATCAACCATGATAGGTTATTAGCGGTGGTATAGTGTTTTTTTGGTTAGTCAGTATGCTGATTATTAAAATTTATATGTAGGTCACTAGAAAAAAATAATTAAATTCGTTTAAATAAGTCTATCGCTTTTAAAACATTGATTGTTCCGGTATAGTTTTTCTTGTCTAACGCACACTTAAGGTCACTTGACACTTTGTAGACTACTGTACGTTTACCACACAAAAATTAGTGTAAACATAAAATTGAATTGTTAAATTTTCAATATTACATATTCAATATTACAGTTTATAGAAATTTTTATTTTCTAGATTTTTTCTTAAGTGGGTCGTAGAAAAAATATGCTGTTCGACTCGTGTGGATTGTCCATATCGCACTTGAACACAACCTACCGTGCTGACAACCGATGCTGTAAATAAACAAAAAAGATCAATCGCGCAAAAAAAATTATGGAAATGATAGTAAAAATTTATCCGAACAAATTCAAGTAGATCACCAGCACTGCAAATACCAGCTTTGCATAGAATTTTAATATAGCATCGGTGGTTCAGTGGTAGAATGCTCGCCTTCCACGCGGGCGTCCCGGGTTCGATTCCCGGCCGAAGCATATGAATCGCTGCTTCGTAAACGAGAGAGAGACTTAGGAGAGAGCACACACGCACGTAAGCAAGGCACATAACGAAGCAACGTAACATAACGTAACGTAACGTACCGTAACGTAACGGTCAGATCTTTTGCGTAGTGACCCCCGGTCGCTCAAACATAACATAAAACATAAAGAACTTAAGTTCCAAAAAAACTTTTACACGAACGAAAAACTCCGAAAATTCATGTGACAACAATGCCCACTTCTTCTTATCGCCAATAAGGACTTTCTAATACACTCAGCAAAAATAACACAAAATCACATTGGTAACAGAACATCAAGGTACGCCTATACCAAATTTTGTGAAATATTATTGATAAACAAAGTCACAGCAAACCTTAGCTTTTCATGTTCAAAATCAACAGTGCTTTACTGAGAGTTGAAATGACTTGCTAAGGAACGTTTGCGACCGTTGGAACGATTTTACAATGTTTCCGGAGTTATAAAAAAAACATGTTCACAACCTTACATATGGGCAAAGTTGTGAGGTTTTAGGGTATCTATAATTTTAATGTTGATTTAAATTATTACTGGAGTGCTACCTACCAATACTAAAATATATGGTTTAATTTCGCAATAAATTAACGAAAAAATAAAATAATATATGAAGATAGTTCTAAATAAGGTGATTTCAATGAACACCCAAAGTTATGATGATTCAGGTTATGGTCTTGTAATTTTTTTCCCAATAGAATGTTCTTTTGAGAGTATTTTCCCAAAATTTATTTCAATATTTGTAGTTTTGTGATATTTACAAGACTTTTTATGTTAAAAATGACTTTTTCCGAAAATTTCATGATACCATCTGATTATTTAAAAAAAACCGGCAGTGCGATTTGATTTTTCATTATTTCACTCCAATTTCAATTACATTCCTTCTTTGTTCTTCCCTTTTTTCACTCATCTTTCGTCAAATAAACCAACCCAGAATGACAAGTCGGCCGCATTGTTCTGTTCCTTATATCATCTAGTTTCCATTGAATTAAAAATTTAAATTAAAGTAGATAGTTGAATAGACGAGGCTTTTACTTGATGTAGATCGATAGTAAATTATGAAATCAAACAATTTTATTTTGTTAAATCTACATTATATTTAACCTTAAAGTGACGCGTTTCGCTAACACAGTAGCTTTTTCAAACGAATGGAGGTATAATGAGAAATTTTCAATTTATACTGTGCCTTAATACCCTTCAAATTAAATCTTTTAGAAGCCCTAGAGATAAATAAAAACAAGAAAGGTTCCTGTAGGATTGTTGTGAATGAGTTTCCAGGTAAACTTGTTAAATACTTTAGTTAATCCCATATTTAGACAAATTAATTTCATTTCCTTGAAAATAGATTATAATTTTATTGTTAAATATCCGTATAATTTATAAATTGAAAATTTCTCATTATACCTCCATTCGTTTGAAAAAGCTACTGTGTTAGCGAAACGCGTCACTTTAAGTTTAAATATAATGTAGATTTAACAAAATAAAATTGTTTGATTTCATAATTTAAAGTAGATAGTCTAGAGGGGTATCGCTATAGACATAGGGAAATCAATGTGTTAGAGAAAGAGGTCCCTTTTTGGTGAGAGCGCCAATGTGTAAGAGAGTGATAAACACACCTATCCTCTGTCTGTCACAATATGGCCGACCTATCAAAGTCAAGTGTTCTGGAATTGTCTATACATTGCCGTATTCACTGAAAAATACCAAAATTATTCAACTTACCACATATAGAGTTGTCGTTTTAATTTCTACATTGTACAAAGCGTAGATATGGACGACTGGTATCATCGTATACAACACTTTGTTTATCGATTCAGAAAGACGGGAATGTTTCCTATCCCAACCAGCTCCGTCCAAAAACAAACCGTAGACGTAAACTCCTTCCTGAAAACAAACATTAGACATATTAGAAGATTTATTGAGGAAAATTTACCAATAAAACATTACCATAGGTCCTGATGAAATTTCTTCGCGAGCTAGTTTCGTAACTTCGTTAAACAATTTAACATTGTCCAAAGCCCATCCTTTATGTGCTCTTGCTACTTCCTGCTTCATAGCAGTTAGAAAACCTTGTGGATTAAAAAATCCCGCCATCCAAAAACTAGATGGTCTGCCAGTGAAGCACCAAGTTCTAAATTGATTGTCTCGTTCAATAAGTTCGGTAAACCAAAAACCTAAGGTGCTAGCGACCCATGATGGGCGTAGCCAAATGCTCGGAACTTTAGCGTCGTAAATCATATCTAAGGCTTCACCCAATGACTGAAATATTTTATTTTATTTTATTTTTCGATTGTTGAATAGAGAATAATTTACCTCGCTCATAATGATTGTACCTTCTATAGCTAAAAGTAAATCTCGCAATGTGTTTCTTACTACAGATATTACTTTTTGCATTCTATCTATTTCTTGTCTTAAAAATATGTTTAGCGAATTTAAAAGACCCATAATCCGTAACCTAGAATACCGATAATACTGATAAATACTTTCAAGATTATTTGGACACTTATACTACCTTTCTCTGACCTCAAATGGATCGTAGTTATCCGGTAGTTTACCGAGCATATCTTTAGCTAGTCTTTGTACGACTGATTCCCGGGATTCTCCACCGCTTCCTCCAGATTCTTTTGGTTGAATCGCCAACATATAATCAAACATCGCTATAGTCGTATTTGTTTGATAACTACAATAATTGGGATATGAAGAGATAAAATTTAAAAAGAAAAATACAATCCTTACGTAATATCAGCATTGGAATGTAATCCATAAGCTTGAGGAGGATCTGTAGGTGCGAAATTGTCAATGTGAGCGACGTAATCGTTGACAGATTTATATTTAACAATTTTGTATCCTTTGTAGAAGAGGAAATCGTCCGAAAATACACTATCGCTGAACCAAACTTTGCAGAACGTATTGAGTAGTTTCTTGTCAAAGTCATCTGTCACTCTACCGCCGTAATGAACTTCACCGAGCATATACCTTGAAAAGTAATCATAAAGCTAGGTTAGGTGAGTGTTTTACACCTTCAACAGCGACTTGTAAGAGTCTATTGTAGCTCAAACAAATTCAGCGTTAGTCCAGTCGAATTAGCATTAAATGTGAGAGCAGTTGATGAGATTTTTGCTGGAATCCCTCAAAAATATCATGATAAATGAAAGCATTTGATTATTCGGCACTATCCTTTTAGGCACCTGGAGAATCAACTCCAAACTTATATTAGCTAAGATGTGACGAAATGTCAAAAAGTCAGACTCCAGGTTTTCATAAAACTGGCCATAAAATGAGATGGGTTTTGAAAAACTTGAATTTTATTCCATTTCATGTGGTTTCAGAACAAGCAAAACTTTTTATCAACAGTAAAAACACAAGAGCTTTTTTTTTATCAGATGAATTTCTATTTGCAACGAAACAGTTTTGCCAAACACTAATTTTACGAGAAAAACTGACATGATAAAATGCGACACCGAAGGTGGAGCGATTTTATCTAATGTCAGTTTTTCGAGCAAATTTAGTGATTGGCAAAACTTTGAGTTAAAGAGAAATTTATCTGACTATTTCAAAAATTTAAATAAGTATTATTAACATAAATAATACAAGATTTGGAAATAATTCAATAAATGAAATAGAGAGTACAATTGAGCAAAGTATACCGCGAAACACAATGAAGACAAAAAAGTCTGCGTGGGAACAGTTTATTCTGGACGCACGTAATTATACGTTAGAAAAGGATAGTGTGAAAAAACTTTGGAATACGACTGCTCAAATGGTTCAGGAAAAATATTTTCTAGAATTTAACATCAAAATTGATCCATTTAAAGATATTACCTATAAATTTGCTAGATTGGCCAGGGATACAAAACGTAAAAAGCTTCAGGCTGAACCTCAAACCAGAAAAAGAAGTTCTAACGCGTTTACCAAAGAAGAATTGATGGAAATGGTAGAAAGCTATTCTGAAGATAATCCTGATGGGTTACAAAAAAAGTTTTTTCATTTATGTTCGTTCGAATTAGCATGGCGTGGAAATGGAGCTGCTAATTGTGATATTAATTACTTTAAAAAAGAATATGATAATAAAGGTAATTTTACTGGCAGGGTAGAATATAATCCAATCTTTTCCAAAAAACGACACAAGGATGATCAAAAGCTTTATCTGGCAGTAAGTGGCTGGTAAGAAATAATGCTAACAACAATTTGTGTCGTTTATTTTTAAAAATTATTAAAAAAAGAGAATCCAATCCTTATCTAACAACAACAAGATTATTTTTAACAGTACATCCAAATTGGGAGAAAGGAATATGGTACAAAAATTCACCATTGGGAATTAATACAATTTCAAAGTGGACGAAAATATCGGCAGGATCAATTGGTATCTAGACACAAAAAAAAATAAAAATAACCAATCATTCACATAGAGCTTCTGCAATATATGCATTAGCAAAAGAAGGAGTTGGTGAACAAGAAGTAATTAAGCTTATAGGACATTCTTCTGCCCATTCTTTGAAACCATATTTACAATTAAATGAAGAACACCATTTCCAACTTATAGAGAACCTTGGAGAAAATAAAAATAAAGAAAAGGAATCCTCAGTTTCTAACTTAAATTCATCACAGGTTATGATGCAAAACAATCCCCAAAATAATGCTACAACGTACAATTATAATAATTGTACTTTTTACATAAATGAGTAATTTTTTTTTTCATAATGTTATTATTTTTTTGGCTTTGTATAATTGAAGTTTGCAATAAATAAAACGTTTGAACATATGACTTTTTAGTTTTTCTCTCGTGAAATAGTCATGTCGAATACCACTCAATTAAAAATTTTGTAAGGTAAAATTTTTCTCTTGTCGTATTCAAGTTTGTTGCTTTTAGGTAATTTTGCTCATGACATTTAATCCAAAACCACTCGATCAATACACAAAGTTTTATCACATTTTTCTTAGTCAGCATTCATAGAAGACTCTTAACATATCTTCTCTGCTGAACAGTTGATAGCTGACTTTACAAAAAATAGCGCCAGAAAAGAAAATTGTCGGTTATAAACCACCCTGATTTGCTGAATCCTAAACTGGAGGCGGGGCAAATAATTAACGGTCAAATTCTTTAAAAGTGGTTAAAATGAACACGTTTCCCACATCAAACAGAAAAGCGGCTTAGAAATAACAACCGAAAAGGCCATGAATCTTAGAACAAAGGGTAGGGACGTGTGCAATTTGGAAACAATGTTGTTTCCATTTTTACATTTTTTTAGAACGGCGGAACGTAGAAAAGGGGTTTTAGCGATATTCGTTTTATAGACAATGGCGTAGAAAAAGGGTTTGAAAATAATTTAATTGGAAGTTAATGATAGAAGTAGATACAAACAATAACGATAGATATTCTACCGTTACATCGTCACTTCCAACGGTTTTTGGGCAGTTAGCACGGCCTAAAAACAGGTGTAAGCAACTGATTATTATTTAACATGATATTTTTGAGGGATTCCAGCAAAAATCTTGCCTGCCGCTCGCACTTCCATGTTCTGACTACTTCTTAACCAAGCCCATTGGTTTTTTCAGCGTATGATATTCCATTTCTGAGGGTGAGAAAGTGAAATACTTGTTTCATAACATTCCAGATTTCCAGAGAAAGATGGCACGTCAGATATTCCCCGACCGTCCAAGTCTCACCATATTATTATTCAGGCAAAAATTACCTTTCAAACGACAACTGGAGATCATATTAACTATGGTCTAACATTATACGATCTTTTATTTTGGATATACCTTTAGCAACTGATTAATTCAGCCGCTGTTCATTGCGCACGAGTCGGCGTAACTCATTTGACATGAGTGAAAACCTTCAAGTCTTATCTTACCTTAAAGTCTGCCAACTGATTCCTCTTTTCGGGTCGAGATCGTCCAGGTGATTTTGTAGAAACAACACACTAGACAGCCAGTCCGCAGAATTGAACTCGTACGGTATGTTCCATCCCAACGGTCCGAACTTTCTTCTTTCTTGAACAACGGTGTGTAGAAAAGAAATGGCGTATACCAAAGGTATGTATTGCCAGGCATCGGAGTAATCCAATAAGTCCTGACTCATGGAAGTATACGTTCTAAGTAAACCTGCTCTTATTCCCGATGGGGGTTCGTTGGTGAATTTTATACAAATTTGTAATAAACTAATAGGGAATTGTTCGTTAACTTCTGTAGTTATCCAAAGACGAAAATCAGTGTGTACAGATCCAATGCCTTTTTCCAAATCCAAAAATTGTAATAGCACTTCGTTCATATAGTCTAGAGACAAGTGACAGTTTTGAAGCAGCGCCCAAAATCCTATTGAATCAATTATTTAGTAACACAAATTGCTTAGGGCGTCATTTTTTTACCTTCAGTTTGAGCTCCAATCATTAATTTTCTTGCATGGACTTCTTGGCCTTGACCCATAGATATAGATTTACATTTTAATTCTAATTTTTTTGCCAATTGTTCTATGTAAGGTGTAGGATCTGATCCGATGCTCAGAAAACATATGATTGGTGTTAACGGTCTGGATTCATTGAAAAGCACTTCCATGTTTAAAATAACCGGCTCAGCAAACTTAGGACCTAGGGAGCTCGCTATGTATTTTCGACTTTGAGTGACAGTTCTGTCTGGACACCATGACCTAATAAATAAATTTTGTCAGACAAAAAATAGTTTGCTTCATGAAATTTTGTAAACAATATTTCATAGTTAATTATTTTATTTTCTATAAATAATAAGGGAAAAAATAATAAATAATACCACAAGGAACTTACAGAAGATATATAAATAATCTGGGATGAGAAAATGTAAATTTGAAATGATAAGAGTACATAAGAAAGAGTGATAAACTTGAAGGTGGAGCTTAAAACGATCTGTTCATTGCCATGGACAATGAGGTACAAGCATAAATTTTGCTATTGGTGGAATTGACGCTTTATCAGGTCTCCTAACATCTTGCATGCCTATTTTTTTTTAAAAAAATATAAACTTTACTTTTAAAACGACTTTAAAAATCATAAAATTTGTCCGCCAAAACTCGCTTTACGTCATAAAGATGGCTGCCCCATGGTGTGACGTCATTTGTTTACGTTTTTATTCGTGTATCAAGCTCTGAGTTCTTGTGACTTAATTTGTTTCTGAAAGCTTTAAAAATTGATAGCCGAAAAAAATAGAAGAAAAAAAACTTTGTATTCCAAGTATTACATTGTTCCAGTGTGTAAATCAACGTCTATTGAAACTCCTGACAAAATATTTGTTACTTTACCTGGTGGTGCGACCTTCCTACTTCTATTTATGTAACTATTTATGATGTATTGAAATTAGCTTCAAGGGAATTTATGTCTTTTATTTAAATATTATTGTTAACTTATTTATATTGACCAAAAGGTATCACAATAAGTTATCTGACCATTAGTTAAATGGTGATTGTGAAACAGGTTCTAATGGTTAGTGTCTTGGTTAAGATAACTTAATCCTAAGAGTTTACCACCGATTGTCAAACTGGCTGTAAGAGGAAGTAGATAAGAGTAGATAAGAGAATGGGGAGGAACAAACAATAGAAGTGACTAAAAAGAAGATACAGATATTGGAAGGCAAATCTACATAGCTTACCTTATCATTAGTAGTTTTCTAAACGTATCCAAACTATTGTAACCATCTGGAATTACACTTTCTTCTGGAGCATCTTTGTCAAACCAAACCTTCCATTGCTTATCGTTGGCTGTTACCTTCAAAAACATTATCAATAACAGGTATCTGAGAATATATTGTATACAGTGTGGAAACCACTTATGGAATAAAATTATTTATGTCATTATTTTAGAAAATTATAAAAAATGCCGAGACACGTCAACTTTTGAATTGAGTTGTGCGTTATGTAAACATAAATGTAAATGTACAGGGTGATTCACGCAAGTATGCCATAGTCGGTGTTGTTTTTTTAATGAAACACCCTGTATATTTGCAAATTTTTGAAATCCCCTTAATGAACCGATTTCAACAAACTAAATAATGTATGGTTGATTATGAAGTATACAGGGTGAAATTTTAAAATTAATAATTTATTGCACTTGAAATATTGGTACTTTTTTTAAATTAGCTTAATATGGATTTATCGAAAATCTAAACTAACTAATTATTAGACGTATTTGTATATTAAACAAAACCTGCTAAGCCCATAAATTTCATCATAAATACCTGAAATTTGCCTAAAAACGCCAATAATTAGACAAAATCGGTAAATAATGTGGATTGTTTTAAATCGGTAAATAATGTGGATTGTTTTCTATTCTGTCAGTTGTTGATGTGTTGACAGTTTATACTGAAAAAGTAAAATCTTTGTCAAACACTCTTTCCTTGTCGACATAACAATGAAATATTTAACTGAGACTCACCGAATTGAGATTTTAATGATGATCGGTTAGGGGGATAACTGCAAGTCAAGTTGAAGTGGCAAACTTATTTAATCACAGGTATCCCGAATTGCCTAATATTTCACAAAGTACTGTGTCTAAAATTCATGCACAATTCAGAAAACTTGGACATGTCCAACCATTGAAAAGAAAACCACACTTCGTTGAAGATGATGTGAAAGTGGATATTTTGTTAAGTGTCGAAGAGAATTCAACTTCAAGTACACGTCAAATTGCCCGTGAAAATAATGTTAGTCATACAACTGTTCTAAGATATCTTCATGAAGAAAAACTTCATCCCTACAAATTAACTTTTGTGCAGAAGTTAACAGAAGACGATCCAGATCGTAGAATGGATTTCTGCGGAAGATTGATGAATAAGCTGAACAGAAATGAGATAGCTCTTGGTACCATTCTTTTTTCTGACGAATCAACATTCACATTTAATGGAGAGGTAAACCGACAGAACTGTAAATATTGGTCAGCAGAAAATCCTAATTGGATGCGTGAGACACATACTCAGTACCCTCAAAAGGTGAAACGTTTCGGCCGGTATCTTAGGCGACCATATTATTGGTCCTATATTTATAGATGGAAATTTGACAGCTAAAAAATATCAAGTTATGCTTAGAAATGAAGTTATTCCTGCGTTGGCAAACTTATATCCCAACGCAATAGATCCTAGCTTACCGAATGAAAATGTTTGGTTCCAGCAAGACGGGGAACGGAGAACACCCCATTATGCTTTAATGGTAAGAACTTATTTAGATTAAATCTTCCCCAATAAATGGATTGGACGAAGAGGTACCATTGAGTGTTCAGCTAGATCGCCAGACCTTACGCCGTTAGATTTTTTTCTGTGGGGTTATCTCAAGAACAAAGTATATGCAACACAACCAACTAGCATTGTAGACCTCAAAGACAGGATAACTACAAAAATACGGAATATTTCACCTCAAACTTTGAACAAAGTTAAGGAGGAGTTCCATAGGAGATGTGCTATTGCCAACAACTAGGTGGAGAACATTTTGAGCATTTATTTTAATGTATTGAAATCAAATACATCAGGTATTTTATGTATGTGTTTAATAACTGTAAAAATAAAAATTTCACCCGGTATAATTCATAATTGACCATACATTATTTAGTTTGTTGGAATCGGTTCATTAAGAGGATTTCAAAAATATGCAAATATACAGGGTGTTTCATTAAATAAACAACACCGACCATAGCATAGTTGCGTGAATCACCCTGTACATTCAAACTTATGTTTACATAACGTTGACGTGTTGACGTGTCTCGGCATTTTTTATAATTTTCTAAAATAATGACATAAAGAATTTTATTCCATAAGTGGTTTCCACATTGTATAACCATAACGTATTAGAAACTTTTCAAGAAAATATTTCACAAAAAACAATTACCGTATAATTAGGAAAAAACAACTACTTCTCGGGATATATGCCCCGACAGACATTGATTTACACCATTCTGGTTTGCAATTAGAAGGAACAGCATCACTTGTAGACCTTTTACGGTGTACTTGCGCCTCATCTTTACAAGGTAGTCCGGGAGCTCTGAGAAGGTAATCCCGGTTTAAAGATGATTTGTATTGACTAGGAATCCAGAGTCATCTTCAGTCTGGGATTACCTTCTCAGAGCTCCCAGACGGAAAATATCTACCTTGTACTGAGTGTAATTCAATGTCTGTCGGGACATTTAGCCCGAGAAGTAGTTGTTTCTTCTTAATAGAAAAACGGTCATTCTTTTTTGAAAAATATTATACAGTAGATATCTATTGGTAAGAGGCTTTACTAAATACTTAAGTATTATTTTTAAAACTGAAAATGTGAAGTGAATGGAGACGAAGTGAAATCAGTCGATTGAGTGAAATCAGTCGATTGAGCGACATAAAGGAACGGGAATAATTTCAGGATACGGAAATTACTTTAACATAAACCTCGCCTGTTTAAAAATGTTTACCTGTTGAATAATATATTGAAAATGTCTCAATTTAGACAGAGCCACTAAATTCAACCATGTCATATCCGTTATCCACTTGGCCGGTTTCGGGGGACAAGCGTTCATGTCGAGAGCAGCGCCACCTTTGATGAAATTTTGAAATTCCTCGTAGGTTATGGTCTCTTTATCCAGATCGATTCTTAGACACATCAACAATACAAACATGTATTTATGCTCTTCGTATAAACCTCTACTTTTATATTTGAATATTTCGAACGTTAGGTAATCTATGATGTTCACTAAACGTCTAAAAAAAAGAGTAAGCTGTAATTGAATTGACATATTTTTTTTACTGAGAGATTATAATCTAGACTTGGCTAAAATGTAAATATGCTTCACTTAAATATAAAAAAATGTTTCAAAATTACTTTCAGTAGGTCACGGAACCCTGTCAACTATTGTTATAACATGAACAATGTACCTCTACAGGAACATAATAATATTAGAGATCTAGGAATAAATTTCGATTCTAAATTAACATTCAAATACCATATTAACGAAACAACTACTAAGGCATTAAAGACATTGGGATTTGTACTTAGACACTGCAAGTCCTTTTCTGTGCAAACTTTAAAGATGTTGTAAGTATTTTAGTTTGGTACGATCAATTTTGGAATATGGTTCTCTTATTTGGTCTCCTTCATATAATACTGATATTGAAAGCATTGAGAAAGTACAACATAAATTTTTGAGAGTATGTGCATACAAAATGGGCTTCAATAGGCAACAATACACATATGATGACATGCTTTCAATACTTAATATATCTTCCCTACACCATAGAAGGTTAGAAGCAGATTTGTGTTTTCTCCATAAGATTTTAAATGGTAGTGTTCAAATTCCAGAGGTATTACGTTTAATATGTTTAATACTAATACTAGAAGAACTCGTAATACTGAAATATTTAATATTCCATTTCATACCACCAATTATGGGCAAAATGAACCAATCACAAGAATTTTAAAATCTGCCAATAAACATGCTGGTAGTCTGGATTTATTTGGAATATCTACATCAACATTTAAGAAATCAGTTAAGCTTCTAAATATTTAAGCAAATTAAATTAATAATTTGTAATAATTTTTTTTTCTTATATATTACTCATTTATGTATGAACTCTTTATACTGAATGAACTTTATGTTGTAAAAATGGTAAAACCGTAAATAAATAAATAAATAAATAAAAGAACGATATTTCCAAATGGATAAAATGTAAAGAAGAGTTCGAAGTACAAAATAACCTAGTGCGGTGACGTCATGGAACAGTAAGTAAAGTCGCAGTACACGCATATATAGTCTATTGTACAGGAAATCGCATGTATACTTTGGCAAGCTTATCTGAAACCGTGAAAGGAATGCAGTCGAAAACATTCGATATTGCCACGTTTAACTATGGAAAAGCCAAAGTGCTAAGTATGTAGTGATAATAATTAGAAAGGGGACTTTTTATTATCAATAATATCAACAATATGATTAAGGGCCGGTTTTACAAGAGAGGTTTATACTAGGTATAGTTATACTGGGTATAAAGTTATACCAAAATTTATACCTAGAATAAAATTAGTTGGTTTTACGATGCTTTTTTACACCGGTATAGCAATTCTTACTCCAAGAATTGCTATACCGGTGTAAAAAAGCATCGTAAAACCAACCAGTTTTAAACTAGGTATAAATTCTGGTATAACTTTATACCCAGAATAACTATACCTAGTATAAATCTCTCTTGTAAAACCGGCCCTAAACGTTAATTCTTTAATGTGCTTGTTTCCTTGAATTTTTTCTATTAACATTATTTTTTCAATTTTGAATATTAAAAGATAAGCACCTTTCCAAATTTGTTATAGGCTTCTTCAAGCTCTGGCCGCCATGTTTCCTAGCCTCTTACCGATGACCCGTAGCTTTAGATAAACTTGCCAAACTATAGTTCAAGTTTGTTATCAGACAAGTTAGGTTAAGTTTGGGAATTTATATAGGTGAACAAAGATTATGAACAAAGAAGGGGCTTCTGTTTAAAATTTGATCTTACCTGGATACTATGGGAGATTTTTCAGATCTCAGCATTGATAAATCGAATCTTTCTAAAAATTGCACCAATGAGGTTTGGTACATGTAATTAACCATAGACATCGACACTACCAAAAAATAAAGGACGCTACCTCTAGCTGCTATCGGTCGGAACTCCTCTCTAGATAAAAAAAATACAACTATCGTCCCAAAAACAATTAATTTGAAAAAAAATACCTCGCCAAATTTATTTTTATTTCAGTCTCCTTAGCTATGGTTAATTTTTCTTTAACTTCGTTGGCAGTAGTTTTAGTAACGTTCAATACAATTATGACGGATTCGTCGTCCAAAAGAGAACCTTGCGTGGTGGTTAATTTGTATAAAAGATTTTGTTCGAGTTCCAACATTTTTCTTTTGTTGGCAGTTACGTCTTTTATCAAAGTCGTTCGTTCTTGTTCCAGCTCTTTCTTTTCCGTTAAAATTACTCGACCTAACAGTTGATCTTCCAGACCTAAAAGCGGAACAACTTAAAAATGGACCCAACCAGACCTCAAGTTTAATTAATTACCTTTCATAGTAACCGTAAAATCAATAATAGACGCTCGAGCGAAAATTTCCGGAGTGTATTTGGGATTCGCTAAACGAGTCGTGATATACAACCGAAATTGATGGTTGAAATCTACTTCCTTATCTCCCAATTTAACTTTGAGCGATGTACCGATTTTAATCAGATTTTTTTCCATAACGTTATCCAATACTGGATCCAGATCTTCAGCAATATCTTCTATAATCATGGGATATCCCAAGGAAACAGCGTCTTCAATGTGATTCCTAAATAAAAATATTTCAAAACTGACTAAGTATATCGAGTTTAATTTTGCTTTTTTTACCTAAAATATTTGTGGCCCAAAGTGGTAACGATCATATGGTTTTCTTTTTCTTTTTCTTTAATCCAGAATTTTCCCTGACTTTGCGGGTCGATTAAAAGAGGATATCGCGAAGCTGAAGTTACTATAATACCATTTTGAATGGATAGATCATCGTTTGGTAAACCTTGAAGGTTCCACTCTCCAATCTAAAACGAGAAGAAATTCTCCTGGTTTTTGGACTATGGCACAGGTTTTATCAACAAACTTTACAGCATCGTTGGTCACTGTGCAGATGCTTTTGGATCGTTGTTAGGAGTTGCATCACACAGAAAAAGTTGTACTTTCTTATTTCAAAGTAAATAAAAGTTAGAGTTCATATTATACCCTTCTTGGTGTGCGTGATCGTTTGTTAATGTCTTTCTAACACATTACGCTGGAAGAAATGGAAAAAAGGCCGGTCTGTGATTAATCCCAATAAAAATATCACAACAATGAACCGTTCAAATGCATTACGATCGTTAACCCTAATTTGGTTAGTTGATGTTTAGATTAGGCGCAAGCGCGATCTATCAATCGAAAGAGATTACAGCGTTCAAAATAGGATGCAGACGTACCTTGTAACGATAGAATATCTATCGATATTTTTTGTATCTACTTCTATCATTAACTTCCAAGTAATTTCTTTTCAAACCCTTTTTTTACGCCATTGTCTATAAAACGAATATCGCTAAAACCCCTTTTCTACGTTCCGCCGTTCTAAAAAAATGTAAAAATGAAAACAACATTGTTTTCAAATTGCACACGTCCCTATCCTTTGTTCCAAGATTTATGGCCTTTTCTGTTGTTGTTTCTAGGCCGCTTTTCTGTTTGATGTAGGACACGTGTTCATTTTAACCACTATTAAAGAATTTGTCCGTTAATTATTTTCCCAGCCTCCAGTTTAGGATGCAGAAAATCAGGGTTGCTTATAACCGCAATTTTCTTTTCTGGTGCTATTCTTTGGAGAGTCTTCTATTAACCATGTAGCGGAGAAGATGTGTTAAAAATCTTCTATGAGTGCTCACTAACAAATATAGCATAATTATGCTTGAATATTACTAAAAAGTTTTGTGTTTTAAAAGTTTGGAGTTTGGAGATCTCCAGGTGCATAAAAGTATAGTGCCGAATGTTCAAATGTTTTCGTTTTAATATGAAATAATTTAGGCAAAGATCCAACCCTGGGATCGGTATAACCTATTAAGAGTCCTACGTGCCGGTAATGATCTTTTTCTGTCGCTTTTGAGTTAAAGCGGTGAGGACTACCGTTGACTACCGTTTACCGGTAGGTTACAAATTGGCACCAACGGGTTATAGTACAACCTTTCGTAGCGGATATAGGTCACAAACGATGACGTACACCAAGAAGGCTATTGCATGTACTATACTACAATTCAAGCTTCAGTTGAACTTGAGATGCAGCCATTTTTACCAATACATAATTTCAAATTCATAATTTGGCACAGGTTTTTTGAAGAAGCAGTTTTAATTTTACACTATTAGTATCTATACTAACAGTATCCCAGGAAAATTCAATACAATACCTATTACAACTCACAAATAAAGATCGTGGTGCTAAGAAAGCTTTCAAAAAATAGCTCTGCAACTATTCTTCTGTATATAATAAATAGAGGAGTTCAGTCTAAGGTAACTGTGGCCAACAAAAAGTGGTTTTTTCTGACAAGAATGATTAAGGTATACCCTTCAAAACATAAGCGGTCTTATTAATAAACACGGAGTAACCTAAGACTAACTTTATTCTATGCTTAAACCATCAGTTTGACAGATACGTTATTAATAAACGCATTTTAGACAGGGAATAGGCTACTCCGAGGTTAGTCTGGTAATAACTTTGGTAGTAATTTTAATCTAAAAGGAAATAGGAAGTTTAAGCTCGGAATAACCTTCGACTAAATATAATTTTAGTTTTGTTGAACTGTCAATTGTGGTATTATAAATATGTCATATATCGTAATTCGAAATTCAGTTTGACATTTTTGTATTATCAGTTCATATTATTATTCAGTTTATTTATTTGCATGGGAATATCATGAAAAATTCGGAAATACTACTTTTAACACAAAATACAAACTGAGAGATGATAATAATGAGAAACCTTGGTGTTTTTGACATTAAGGAACAGAGCACTGACACATGTCACAATAAAAAACAGAACAGATGTCACCATAACGTCACGTTATTGGTCAATTCCTACCATAAAACTGTAAATCTTCCTTAAGTCATGTCCTAATCCAGTAATAGGAATAGTCGGAGTTTATTAATAGCAATTGTATTAGTTCTATGATGAACTTTTGATAAGTTACAATTTCATTTCTGTTATCTGTCACTATTTATGTCAGATGTCAGTGGAAAAAGTAATTAGAAGAATAGAGATACAACTAACTAGAAATGCTACAAAAATCTAATCGAAAATGGACATATACAATTAAACGAATAATAACAAAAATAAATACAACTGACATTTGACATAACCAGTGACAGAATAACAGAAGTGAAATGGTGACTTGCCAAAAGTTCCTAGAATTATTGGCCACCGATATGTTGAGTATTCAGCTAAAAAGTCATTTCAAATTTCAAAATATTCGCTTCGGGGGTGTATTCATTATTTTAATAAAGCAATATAGATGTTCGCAATGATAAAAACATGCTAAAATCTTATGTTTTGAAGGGTAGAACTTAACTGTCATTTTTGTTGGCCACGCTGACCTTAGTCTGAACTGCTCTATTGAGAATTGAAAATTAATAAAATAAACGCAACTCACTGTGGCAGAATCGGTTAAGCTGTCAATGATATTAAGACTCAACGTAACTGGCATTTTACGTCTAATCAAAGCTTCGATCCACGATTGCTGCATCAATTGTCTGAATTCTTGATTGAAAGGTCCCGTATAACCTAAAAAGCCGGTCAGTAAAACGACATCGCCAATGAGTCGTTCAGTTTCCGCTTTGAATTGTGCCAATTGATCCGTCCATCTAACTCGTTCGCCTGCCAAACCGTCTATAAGCGCTGTAGCGGCATCCATTTTGTTTTTAACTTTCATGGCTTCTTCGAAAATTCTCTATTAAAGTAAATAGTTAAAGCAATAGATATGGAGTGTGTGTTATCAATAAATATTATTCGTTAAACGTTGCACGGTGTTACCTGTTTAAAAGTCATAGCTTCTTCGTATAACTCTTGACATCCACGTACTTCTTCTTCTTTTGTTCTTAATAGTTCCATTGCACTATTCAGTTCGTCTTGGGCTCGAGTTAGTTTCGCTTGTTGAATTGCTAGATTCGCCTAAATTATCAAAATATAAACAAGCCTTTAAAGCAATTATGGGAAGAACAAACATTTCTATGAAATAAAGCTCAAAAAATGGCAAAACCACCATGGACCTTCTGTGAAAATGTCAAGTAAATCCATGCTGGACGAAAAAATTGGAAAAAAGATTAACACAATTGAGATGAAGCACCTAGGAAGAATAGAAGAAAAAACAAAGTGAGACAAATGTAGAAATGGAGAGATAAGACTAATAAGAAAACTAGAACTAATAGTAAAGAAACTAAAGAGAAAACGATGAAATGGGTACGTATTTTCAGAATGCAGACAAAATTACAAGAAAGGTGATGGAAGCGGGAAGTACTATCCACAAAAGAAGGGGTAGACCACGAAGAAAATGAATAGACCAAATAATGGTGATAAGAAAGGAAAAACTATTGATAAAATTTGAAGATTCACTAGAGACAGGGAAGAGTGGAAGCTTTGGGTACAAGATGAACCGAAATCCTCGCCCGACACCTGAAAAAGTAAAAAGAGAAGAGAAGAAGAAAAAGATATAAAAGTATATGCAATGACAGTTCATTCGAGGAGGTGCTGCATTTTTATAAACCTTCATGTTTTGGTACAAAATAAAATTCAATGAAAATATGGCGCCCAACGTGGGGCACTTAAAATACCAAATAAAAACTCACCTTCAGCGGCAAAACTTCTCTGTTGACGTCGAAAAATGAAGCCATAGCCAATGTCCATGAAATCAAACCGGCTACATTACCACAAGCTGTTTTAGCAGCTTCATACGTATAGATGGGATAATTGAAATAGGGTACTAATAAATCTACGATCTCGGCATTTATGGTATCTTTTGGATAATCTTGTAACTTTTTCAAAAACGCCGATTCTGCCATTACCTAAAACGAAATTATTTATCCGAGAAGAATAGATTTTGAACGTTGCCATATAGTAGATATTTTCAGACAGTATTAAAAGATAGGAAAAGAAATTGTGAGAGGAAATGGTTCACAAAAATGGTAATATTGAATATATACCTTCAACGATTCAGCCCAAGATGCAACTAAGAAATTTTTTTCGGGGTCCGCCTTAACCGGTTCCAATTTTCTTTTAAAATAAATACATACGCAATCCATAATGAGCGTAATTAAATATGGCGGTTTTCCTAACTTTCGAACAGTTGCTATATCAGCCGCTTTAATTGTCTGGAATGGAAGTCATTTTTAAAGTTCATCATTACAAAATAAATAAATAAAGCTCACTAGTAAAGCTGCTTCTGCCGCATCCAAAGCCGGTTTGGCAGCCAATAATTTACCTTCAGCTTCTTTTTGATCGACACTTATAAGCTCTACTAGATTTTCCGCTCTATCTTTCACAACTAATGCTTCTTCTTTGATTTTATTTGCAATTTCCGAAGCTGCCATTACTTCTTCCAGTACCTAAACGTGAAATTATGAAATTTCAAACCGATAAACGTCAATTAAAAAAGTACTGACCCCTTCCGCCTTTTCAGTCGCTGCTACCATTTCGACTTCCTTCACCGCCAATTCTTTACGCAGTTCGTCGACGCTAGCCGCCGCTTCCACTAGTTTTTTCAATCCGGTTTTCATTCTTTGCGCCAACACTCCGATTTCATCTAATTTTATTTTGTACAAAACTTTATACGCCCCCAAGAATGATATGAACGTCTTTGGAGTGACGTAGGTTCTTCGTCGGAATCTAATAAAAAAAAA
>CAJUYI010003879.1:0-20876 GCA_910591695.1 Galerucella pusilla | reverse complement strand
AAAACAGTTAATTCACTTCATCTTCTGGGGAATGTCCAGTAGAGAACTGATTATCCTGAAAACATAGGTTAGCTCGTAGAAGGGATTAAGTGAAACATGAATGTAAATAGCATAACAAAGCGATTTGTATTCAGGATATAACATTATAATATTGCATTAAAACATATATCCTCATAAATTCCCATGAACTTGGGATTTAATTTACCTCATGAACTGTTAGAAAGCAGTATTAGCCCGGGAGCGGAGAAGTGCCGAGTGCAATGATTGGTCCAAGGGTAAAAAAGTGATATTCTTATCTATTTTGAGCCGCTGAATCCAAATATGCCCGGCGTTTTTGCGAAAAACCGGTACGTTTTGTTTAAATTGCAATCGCTTAAACGAAACATGATCGAATGGTTTTTTCGGATCGGACAGAATTCATAGTAAGTTAACGACATATGATGCGCGCCAGATCAGATCGGCCTGCGGTCGACGTTCGTCGCGCGTTGTTCGAGTATAGAAACAGTATAGAAACGAACCAGTAGTATAACTCTTATAAATTTCACTCATTAATTGCCAAAGCTTTTGATGACCTTGGACGGATCGATTTACGATTCATTTTACCATAGATGTAGGTGGCATAAGTTTTAAAATGACTTGAACGTGTTCAATGTTTTTTCTTAAATATTGTTGAATAGTACACTGATGAGTGAATAAAACAATAGTCTCATACAAAATATTTATTGTTTTTTCCATATTACAATTTTTATTTTGTTATAATTTTCAAAATTTTTATTGACAAATAATGTGTAATATAGTCGAACTCTGAAGAAAAGTTTTATTAAATATTTTATTGGAAAATCAACACAAGGATGTACAAACTCTGTTGTTTGACCAATATTTATAAGTGATTCAACAATATTATATTCCGTAGCAACTTTCTCAAAATTCATTTGGAATAATGTTTCTAATAATGAGATGTATTGTACAAAATTTTCATGCGGCATATTCAAGGTTCCAAAAGTATCCTTATTCGTATTTTCATAAGCTCTAAGGTAACAGTATAAAGACGAATCGCCTCAAATCTGATACGCTTGTGAATACGTCTCACATACGCTGCATGTATGAATTTCCAAATATTTTCTAATTAAATAACCAAAAAAGTAGCGAACAGAATTCTTTTAAATGATCTAATCAAAAAAACTTTTCTGGATATAATATACCGAAATGAATATGATTTGATACTGTATACGGATGCCTCAAAAAATGAAACAGGAGTCGGTTGCGCCGTAACAACATTAGAATCTCCAATTTTCTCCTCCAAAGTATCATCAGCTTGCACCGTACATACCGGCGAACTCTATAGTATACTTCAGGCTTTCAAACATATTTCCGCTCCCAATAAAAATGTTTGCATATGTACAGACTCTCTTGCCTCTATACAGTCCATTAAAGATATATTTAGTGACCATCCTCTAGTACAGAATATCCATGATACCTATCAACTCTCCTTTTCCCAAAATATAACAGTTACCATTCTATGGACACCACCTCATATTGGTATAATGGGAAACGAACTTGCTGATCAACTTGCTAAAAGGGCCACAACTTTGAACTATTATGCAAATAACATCCAAATTGCATCCGATCTCAAGCAAGTCATCAAGCATAAGGTCAAGGCTCTATGGCAAGATCATTGGAAATCCACCCCGACAAAACTACAAAAAATCCAACCTTCACTAAGCCACCCTTACTATAATGGAGCTTCAAATCTCTCAAGACAAGACCTAGCAGTGCTGAGAAGACTAAGAATCGGTCACACTAGATTCACTCATGGCTACCTTATGTCATCCAACAATCGACCATTCTGTTCAACCTGTAACTGCATCTACACCGTTGAACACATTATCTTAGAATGCCAACAATACACAGCTAAAAGACAACAGCTCAATCTCAAAGGAAGTCTTCAAGAGATACTCGGAAATCCAGACAATGTCCTTACCGTTCTCCAGTTCCTGAAAGATGTCCAGCTATTCCACAAAATTTAATATATTTATTGTATACTTTACTGTACCTGTGTGAGTGGCCTTAGTAGCCGAGCACGTTAATTGTAATAAAAAAAAAAGAATTCTTTTCCAATAAATCATTTGTCTGAAAGTCTTTAGGCATTGCAGTAGGTATTTGATGGAAGAAATATTGTTGGAATAGCCTTTTTTAAAAGAAGTTTTCTTTTATGAGGTTGCATAATCATGTCTGGTTCAAAATGAGCACCACATAAACGATGACTACTATTGTATAGAGTTTCTGTTTTTGGCAGGCCTATTGCATGCTTCGAGCCAAACTTCAGCTCTGAAACAAAAACAACAAATTAAATCAATGCATGAAACTAAGGCTCACAAATGTAATATTAAGATCAAATAATAAAGTATTATACTTTTCGTATGAAAATACAAACAATTTCTCACTCTTCTAAATCTTTTGGAAGACGGTGAAATTTTTCATCACAATTATAATATTCACTGTTACATCCACGAACTACACACACACTACCCGTTTTCTTCATCTTAATGGCATCCATTGCAAAAATGCTTATAAACTATAAAAATAATACCAAAACCCCGCAAAAATATAAGCTGTAATAAATAATTTTATTCGCGAATTCACCACTGGCACTTTGGTTGGATCTCAGCACAGCACTGGCCGCCGGATGAGATACTCATCCGAACGACGTTGTAGGTCACAGAGAGCTCGGCAGTGTAACGTCACGAGATAACATACTGGTTCGTTCCTATACTGTGCTAATACCGTATAGTATACCAATTTGCGGTTCAAAGAACAAGTAAGATATTCCAGTTTTGAAAAATGTTCAGTAGGTCAAAAGTTATTAACTTCGAAAGTGAATCGAGTCGATTTTTTTAAATAAGCACTATACGGAAAAATGACAAGAGACATTTTCTTTTCAAAATGAGCCATATTTGCTTGTCTGAATCGGAAAAACAATTTGTAAATGATTCGTTTGAACAATTGCGATTTAAACAAAACCTACTGATTTTTCGCAAAAATGTCGGGTATATCCGGATTCAGCGGCTCAAAATAAATAAGAATATCACATTTTATCCTTGTACCTATTATTGCACACGGCAGCATTGACCGCTCTCGGACTATATACTGAGCCTGTAATTGAATTATCTCTCCTAATATGAGGTTAATTTTGAATCCTTGGTTACCAGATTGTATCGTGCTCCCTTTGTCCTTATTTCAAGTAAAAATACTTCATTTTGAATTTTATGAGGTGGAATGTGGAATTTCAAAGTAAGTGCTCCCCATTACATTCCATTTTTCAATTATGAAATCTAGAACCTTGGGTGGAAAATTTACAAGCAATCACGAATTGCGAACATAATCCATCCAACGCTTGTTCTAAAATTTGTGACCATCTGATAACTAGATGTACCTAATTATCAAATTGATTGATTTTTTATGTCATAAATTTAAAATGGTGGTTTTTCAGTACTTTGGATTGCGATTTTTTCTTCCGAAAGTACACCATCCGGAAATTTTTTCAAATAGCTAAGTACAAAATTTTTGCGAGACTCTGTAATCTGCAGTTCTCTTTCATATTTCAAAATATTATTTCCAAATTGCAAAAAACCAGTTTTGAGGTGAACATTTTCCCGTCATGAAATTGAAATCGATCATTTTTTGTTATTTATTCGGTTTTCATCACTTCTGAATTTTACCTGGGAGAATATTTTTTCTTTAACATATAGATTTAGTTTTTTTTTTCATTCGCCTGAATGCCGTAAGGCATACGACATACACTGTGTTTGCTTGCTTATAACTAAAACTCTTGTATTAAAGAGGCTCAGAATAAAATGCAATGAAGTGACCAATCATCATATATTTGAGTCAACATTTGATAATTCATCATTTTACATCACACTTGATGCAAATTGGAATAGTTAAATAACGAGTTTTCTACAAGAATGACCGAAGAATGGTCGTTACTCTTTTTTCAACACGCTTATATTATCAGCTTCACTTGTATGTTTGCTTGCACTTTGAACTTGATTCTAATCCACTTCAAACGACCAAATTGATTGGAAATTATGCACACTCGTGAAGGACTGATGCCAATACAATATAGTAGTGGAATATAGGATGTAACTTAATCTTGAGCTCATTTCATAAAAAATCATGAGGTTATATCGTTTTTGACAAGCTCATTTTTGAAACGTTTTGCTGGAGAGAATACATTAGCTGGCACCGTGGCTAAGTTGATAGTGACTTATAAACATGAGATGGCGTGTTGAATCTTTTTCATATTTGTTATATATTATAAGCCAAGTTATGAATATAAAAAGTAATATCAATTCAATCATATTAGTTTCAATTGTTTGTATATATGTTTTTTTTTGGTGAACCATTTAACCTATTTAAAGCACGCCTCAGCGTGTTTAAATCAAACTTCAAAACACGGGTGTGTTTTAAAGTTACCGTGGCAACATTAACAACTCGAGAAACGAAGTATAAATCTATGGTCTGAATCATGTCTAAATTAATTTTTTTTATTATTGATCTGACAGGAGTAGTTTGTAACGTCAAAACTTTTATTCGAACAATATTCAACAATGTCAAATTTATAAATTAAAATGGGAAGTGCCGTTGGTATTGTTTGAAATATTATTATTCCGATTTTTCAAATCTTAGGAAATGGTATTTAAATTGATACTATTAATATTCACAGAACTCAATAAGGTTGAACTTCCATCAAAATAAAAAAAAAATAGCGTAAAGTATTCGTGGATAACTGGTCTCTGAAACACTTGCTCCATTTCGAGCACTCCGGCTTTGCCGTCGTGCTCGAAAGATCGCGCGTGTTTTAATGACCTTAATATCCACTTATACTTCAATATACTATTCTATCGACTCCTATGGACTCTATTTCACCCCATTTGAACGAACAAATTCAGTTCAAACTTTGTACACTTGTCAAGGAGTGATTACAATGCAATATAGTAGTGTAGCAGGAAGGGTGCGAGGTCCTCTTGCAAAAACGCGGTCCTTAAGAAGGCACCACAGGAAGAAATCGCAGGGTGTCAGGTCACATCACCATGCGAGCCACTCAACGATTCCTCGTCTACCTATCCATTCTCCGAAATGAACATTAAGGTACTCCCGCACACATAACGAGTATTGGCATTTCAAGAGAAGCAATACGCACTCTGGTGGCTCTAATGTAAACTAGTTTCTGTCACATTGTTTTCTAACCACAGTTTTATATCGCTTGTTAACCATAAATTATTATTAATTTAGTGCCTTTCTTTGGACCGATATTATTGATCTTCGTTATTGTTATATTTTAATAGTTGTTAGTGTTGAGAAATTGTCTTTTTAGAGGCAAAGCAACCCCTCCGCTCTTCTAAGTCGTCTAATAATGATTATTGTTCTGTGGCCAGAAGAGACACTAAAAGGAATCAACTTTTCATAGATTTCTCGAGGAAAATGAAAATTTAATAATAAGTTCACTATAACCTACCTACCTGGTCAAACGAAATAGCTTAAATGTGTTTACATTGGCCACCAGCTTCTTCTTTGCAAGTACCAAAAATTTGCATAATTTAATGTACCTACCAGACCTGTCTGTAATTTTTAAATTATCCATTTACTTGATGAAGCTCGGATTGCAATGCGCTTGTCTGAAGAAAGAGAGCACACCATTTTGACACTGAAAAGTTCCATTAAGTTTTTCTATACATATTTATAGGACTGCATTGAGGACCTCTTCATCTTCCACTACACACTGAGAACTTTCGTTCCCTTCAACATATAGGTATACTTCATAAATTCCAATAAACTCAATTTTGATTAGGCCGTTTGTCTTTATAAGAAGACGAATTAAGTATGTTATCACTAGATTTACTCTGTACCAAACTATTAACACCTTAACACTAATCCTCACAGCAATCATTATTATATCTAAATGAACATTAATAAAAGATACAAGTCATCAGAATCACAGTTTTAACAACGTTCAATGGGCCTGAACTACGCTTCAAAAACTCTAAACACAGATAAACAAAGTAAACGATGAAATCGAAATGGAAAAAAAGTAAGGTTATAAATTAATGTGGTAGAAAGTACTTCATCGGTCCCCGCCGGTAGCATTGCAAGCTTAATTTGAAATCCCAATTGCGGAGATGCTCCATCCTGCATGAAATGACGGATTTTCGCGAGTGTTGAATCGTTGTACATTTGCCCACGTAAATGTTCGAGCATTTCAAGATAACTTTGTCTCGTCACGTTACTCTCAAATAAGTACGGACCCACGAGACCTCCCGCATGGTAACCTGCTCACATACACATACCAGGCAGGTTTAATTATTCTTCAATGAAGACGTGTGGATTCTGGTGTGGATCCAGTATATGCAGCAGTTATGTCAATTGACTGTACCGTTTAGCTTGAGGGCTGGCTCATCCGACCACGAAATGGAACGCTGGAACTTTGGATCATCCTAGGTACCACTCGTGGAGTGCGTGAAGGAGTCGCGGACGGTGAACTTGATAGTGCAGGCGTTTCAGCATTCGTCGTTAAGAACGATAGTCCACACTGCAGATTAGTTGGGCGGTCGTCCAGAACGAAGCGCGTCGGCAACAAAGATCGTTTTGAAGAATTTATGGTATACAGATCACGTAATTTCTTATGGAACCTTCCTTGATTATACAAGTACGACAAGGAAAATATGAGAAAAACAGCTTGAAAGTGAGAGAAAGTATAACTGTACGCACGTATCGAAGGCGTGTACCCAAGTCTAGGGGATGGCCGAATGTTGATTGTCCTTTACAGAGAGAAAGAGAATTCACTAGTAGGTGGTATTCAGAACTTGAAAGAGAGATAAAGTGTAACTGTGCGCGCGCATCTGAGGCGTGTACCCAGGTCTAGGGGATGGCCGAATGTTTATTGTCCGTTCTGAATACCACCTACTAGTGAATTCTCTTTCTCTCTGTAAAGGACAATCAACATTCGGCCAACCCCTAGACCTGAGTGCACGCCTCCGATGCGCGCAAACAGTTATACTTCCTCTCTCTTTCAAGCTGTTTTTCTCATATTTTCCTTGTCGTACTTGTGTAATCCAGGAAGGTTCCATAAGAAATTACGTGATCTGTATATTTCACACTGTTGAGCGATTTGGTAGCGGTTATTTTTTACGTAGGATATGGATATTATTAACACACGCATGTGAAGTTTACACGACGAGGCCGTAGGCCAAGGCGAGTGATCACATACGTGCGTTAATAATTCCTATCACACGTATTACGTAGACAATTTTATCTACCACTGTTTATTAGTATTATTAACAGTATATCATAAAATTTTATTAAAAAAAACTTCAATCCAACGTATTGTTATTAATATTAACTGCAAACATGAGGTACTGTAGATCATATTTAGTGACCATAGCAGCAGAGGCGAACAAAGCTGCGGAAATAAAATGAATTAGCTATGTCATCAAATTCTCAAAGTTGAATAAACAAAAGTCCATAAAAATAATAATAATATTTCTGACAACTAATTTCATATGAACTGTCAGCCGTTATTTCGTTGCTATGGTAACGACGTGATTTTTTCCGGCCTAGGCCTGGAAGTACGTACTTTCCGGACTAGGCCGGGAAATGCTACTTTCTTAAAGCAAGAGCGTACGGAAGTGGGTACATTCCGGAAAATTGCCGAAGAAGTTTATTACTTTCAATCAAACAAATATTATCCATTTTTATTGAAAACTACAGTTGTGAAAAGTACAATAATTGGTAAATTGATTTAATCGTTAGATGCAATACCAAATCTTCGCGACACTTTGAATCTAGTTGCCAGTTTGACGTATAATTAATTTTCAATAAAAAAAACAACAAACTGATGGATGAAATTTGACACATGACTTAAAATTAAGTAATTTTATTGGTAACTATATCTAGTAAAAAATCATCACAGTAAGCCGACGCATTGTAGAATTCTTATCAAATGTAACTCATCAAAGATGTGACAATCTCTTGGCATTTGCTGTTCCACTTTTTGTGCCTTTTAATGCGTTCAACTACAATAATTATTGCGGATTTGCCTGATTGATTAGCTACGAAACGGAATTTTTTCAATATAGACGAAATAATTCAAGAGCACCAGAAAAAGTTGTGAATACTGAAACAATGATTGATGTCAATAAACAATACATGCTAAGCCTTATGCTTACTCGTGTCAAATATGCTGAGTTTTCCGTACTAATCTGACAACGTCTTGAAGTTTTGCCAACCCATGAGCTGTAAATTACCCTGGTCGTTAAGTATAAATTCTATTCACGGCTGGTGAATTCATATTTATTTTGATGAGCCGGGAAGTAGCTGAAAATGCCGTTATTGTCTTTCTATCGTGAATAAACCATAGTTTTGTTATTTTTCAAAACAATACCTTCAATTTACGCACCTATTGTTGGTGTTCATATTATATTTCAATATTTTTGTAGTGTAGGGTTGTCGATAAGAGCTTTCATTTATTCTGGATTATATTTTCCCCTAACTAAAATTCCCATTCATTCCATATTTATCTTTTATATTAATGGTATTTACAGTATTTTCTTTTGTTGTTTATTAAATTGCTTTGAGAGGTGATATATTGAAATTTAGGAGATGAAACGTTCATTGTTTGTGTATAGTCTTCATAACAGCTTCTGTGGGACTTTGATAAGCTTTGTTATTCAGGATAAATCAAAATGGAGAAAATACGTATTCTTTAAAATTTCAAGAGTTACCTACTGTTGAATGTTATACATTTACATTACTACAAGTATTCTAGAAATCAAGTTGTACCTTGATTTGTTTTCTGTAACAATAGGGTACACGCATATTTTGCTTAGGTATTAATTTATAATGGTAAAGTTGATATCAAAGACGACTAATAATAGGAAATAAACCAGTTTCCATTGGAAATTACTTCCAAATTTTAAAATAAAATTCAAATTTTATTGCAGTCTACGACCACGACCCGAGGATTTCCGAACGCTACCGATTTTACGTGATGTCATATCATCTCTTGCTTCATGCTTGTTTACTTTTGTCAATGTCAATATGTCAATATTAGGTTATGTGTAGTTTTGTGTTTATATTGTAATTTAATCAACTATTAATTGCTTCATCGACGTAAAAATATCATTTATATGTTTGTTTGAGACCATTACGTGTTTGCGTGTGCTTTTTTTTATTTCTAAAAGTCAACGTGAAGTGGAAAGTGGACATAAATATTCGATATTTCCGAGGATATTTTAAAACTTTTGGAAGAATATATTTAATTTGATAGTTCAGTGTTCAGTGACGATTCTTTAATATTTTGTGAGTGAAGATATGGCTAGCGAAGGTTTTGTTAAAGCACAAACTGATAACTTGCCCAAAGTAGACTCATTTATGAAGTCAAACAGCTGCTTCAATGCAGAGGAAATAAGAGGAGTTAAAGCATTATCGTAAGTACGATTTAAACTATGTTTTATTTATATAATATATACCAACCATATGTCGATGTGTGGTCGTAAGAAAATGATGTTTCTATGGTTGATTCCTAGACATATAGGTAGATAACCTCAAATACACGAATAAGAACGTAAACAAATCGAATGACGTCTACGGATGGGGCAGCCATCTTTATGACGTAAAACGCGTTTTGGCGTGATTTTTAAAGTCGTTTTAAAAGTAAAGTTTATATTTTTTTTGAAAAAATAGGCATGCAAGGTGTTACAAGACCTGATAAAGCGTCAATTCCCAACAATAACAAAATTGATGCCTGTACCCTATTGTCATATTTAATGAAGGCGTGATAGTAGTTGCTTTTTTTCTATCCCCCGGCTTAGCTTAGCTAACTATAGTCAAACGCACTCCTATCGTGCGGGTTCAAAGGTCACTAACCATAGGTATCAAATCAAAAAACACAGAGGTTACCAAAATGTGAGATAATACACCCGGAGAGAAGAAGAAGAGGATTATTTTAACTAACATGAAGATAGCTAAATAGACGTACCAAGATAGCTACATCATATATTGTCACTTTGAATTGTCAAACTGACATTTAAATAAAAACTTCGCTGGTGAAAGACTTAGAATCGCTGAAAACTAAATACATATCCTTCTTTTTCCCGTCAAAATTGCATAAGTCAGTCTTATTTATCTTACGGACTTTATTTGGAAGTTATGATTAAACGTATTAAGAAAAACATAAACTGTGAGTATGTCTTTGATGAAATCGTATGACCCGCACGATAAGAGTGCCTTTGACTATACATAATTCTTAGCTGAGCTGAAATGTAGTTCGAACGCACATTTCAATCGCTGTAAAATCGACAATATCGGCGCAAGCATTTGCAAACAAACAAAGATGGAAAGGTGAACAAATTAATAAATCAAAAATTTATTGAATCAGAACTTTCAACTTGGGTTAATAAAAATAAAAATTACCAGTAATATTAGGAAACTAGTAGCTCAGAAATGGATTTACTGGATATACATTTGAAACAACACAACAGTATCGAAGAAGGTGAACCATTAGATATGAATTAAAATAAAAATTCAAAACGAATTCTATCAAAAGAACTCCAAATATGTTTTTTGGGATTAGAATCTTTATCAGATGTCAAAAATGAGTGACTTTTCTTGCATTCGCGATTGAACTTAGCTAAGAAATTTTGCTAAGTCAAAAATGCGGCATACTTGGCGGAGGCAAGGGGGGAAGTCAGTTGATCGTAGTAAATCTAACTTCATTGGCAAAACGAACGGTAGCTTAGCTAAGCTTAACTTAGGTTAGCTTAGATTGGTGGTGAAAGAAAAGCAGCTAGTAATAGATGTCAAGTTGATGTTTTCTAATAGATAAAAAGTTAATGTCACATAAATGAATAAGGCATAAAATACTTCAACCTAGAATTGTAACTCCTATGTTGTCAGCAGTGACTACTGTTTTAACTGCCATCTGAAGTTTGGCCGCAGGAACTATAAAATTCAGCGGGAATTTCAAATATCAAGTTGATGGAGAATTTTATCTTTTTAAAAAATAAATCGACTGTTTGCCTAAAGAACACAAAATTCAGCTGCTTATAAAAATATATAAATTATAACTGATAATATTTCGCCAAATCTTGCATCAGAGCTGAACATAAGAGAATATCTGGCAAACTTTTGTTGATGCAAGATTTGGTGAAATAGGTACTATCAGTTATAATTTATATGTTTCCATGAAAGCTGCACTTTGTATTCTTTTGGTAAAGAGTCAATTTATTTCTAAAAAACTCGTGCAGCAGAGTAACAGAGTAAGAGTCAAAGCAACATAATGCAACATTTTTGCAGAAGGTAAAGTTTGCAATATATAATTTGTGTGTCTAGGAAAAAGTATATGGTGAACGATGAATACTTCAAAGAAAAATACTTTGGGAATTAAATATTTATTTAGTGATAATAACAACATTTTCAACACACATACCTATACATAACACACAACATACTACGTAAGTAGATTATTTTCCAATATTCTGCTATTTTCATTCCTAAAATATTAGTATTTTGTGGTATTTTCTCATCCATGTGGTCTGGCATCTAGTTCTAAGCAATTTAACAAGGAGGGTCACGTATGAAGTACCTATACTCATTTCTATAGTGTCTTCTCCTTTGAAAGGGTTTTTAGAACAAAGTTTGATATAACTACTTTCATTATTGGATCAACAAATGTTGAATCCTTGTTAGTATTCATGAATTTTGGGAATTCCGCATCATCTTCTCTTGAAATAGTATTAGGTTACTTTTTTACACCATAAAAGAATAATCCTAATTATTAATTAACCTATAGACTTGCACCTAATATTAAATTTAGGTAATTACCTGGAATGAATAAAGTGAGAACAGCTTTTCTTTTCAGACTCTTTTTCCTGGTACTTTACAGTCATCTCTAAAGTGTCTAACACAAACACGAGAATTTTGGTATATTTGTTTTGAAGGTATGCAGTGTAACTTCACATTGTTAATATTTCTCAGCCAGGAGTCAAATACTTCAGGTTCACGTTTTGAAAACCGATGTTAAGCACTGGTTTTGTCTCAGCAAACCAGAACACAACAAAGTTTTTTACTTGGTTTGTTTATTTTACCTTCCATTTTGACATCTTGACACTACGATTGTTGATGATCAGTGCCCTCTGCAGTTTGGCCGCATCGTAACTTAAAACATTCTCTCCAATCCCAGTTACAATTCTAGGTTGAAGTATTTTATGGAATAAGGTTTCCAGTTTAGGTCCGGTTCTATCACCTCTGGTCAGAAGTGATAGTTTGTCAACCACTGGTTAGGTGTTGACCTTGAGGTTAGGAAAAAATGTGTTCTATCATTATGTGTCAGCTACTTTTAATCTGTGGCTACTTAACATCGATAGTTTTCCTGTCCTGAATGTACTATCCATTATAAAGATATTGTACAAAATTTGACTTTTCCGTCTAAAAATTGCATATAAAAGTTTGATTATAGGTATGTCAAAGCACCTATGAATGAACAAATTATATTTTTCTATGCACCTTGTTTCGTCACATTGTTTGTTTTCGTTTCTATAATGGGATAACAAAAAATAAAAGGAAAGTGAGGGAAAAACTTGATGCTTTATTGGTATCAACCAAAAAATATTATAAAATACTGGTAATATAGAATAAAACCACAGATGCCGTAGCCTGGAAGGTAAAGCAGCAATGTTGGAGAAACATTGCCGTTGAGCTAAACAGTTCCGGAATTTATGGCAGAAGTTCTGATCGTCACTGAGAATTTCATAGTAATTCACCCTTTCTCGGATTAATTTTTGTTTTCGAGGTTGAGGCATGGGAAAGGATAACTCATCCACATCTGAGCCATCAAGTCCGGGATCAATCATTATTTTTATTATGATACTTTATAGGATTTATAGTAAGCGCTAACGTCTTTTATTCACAATAACCTAAGATCCCGATATAAAACGACCTTCACCGAGATGCTCATTCCATTGAACGTATTTTATATTAAATTTAATATGTCAATAAACATGTTGCATATGGGTTGCCTAACAAATTTCAGTCCAGGATATGATTAAACAACTCACCGGTTTGTTTATTGAACAAATTCTATACCAATCAAAAGTATGAAGCCCATAGAATATGCAAACGTTAGGTTGCCTATTTTTTCCGGTCACAATCCTCAGGTTGCCAGGAATGAACAGGTGAATCGATACTAGCATTTTGCACCGGTCTGATTATTGAATGAAATTTATATGATAGTAGAGATTAGTCAATTCTAAACACGGCTGCGAAAAATCAGTCCCGAATTCCGGTTGTCGAGTTTTAAAGAGTAAAATATTGCTGCTAGTCAATGTGTGCGACTGATAGGTACCAACCAACCATCCCATGCGTTAGAAGATAGCGATAGACTCGTATATGCTGTGCATCATTTTGGAGTAGATTCTCGTTATAGTTACAAATGAAAAAACGTGCTACTATTTATTGTTGGAAAAAATGGCAAAAAAGTGTTGATTGTATAATTGCACCGATTTAGCGTTCAAGTTAGGAATCAAATTTTGCCAACGTTTTCCCGCCTTCCATGCGTTTACAAGTTGTAACTACACGGCAGCATATAAAGGAAAAGTAAAACCTTTTTAGTTATTTTCGAAAAATGAGAAATACGAAACAGTTCTTGCATAATTAACCGATGCTGCTAATATTTCCATTGATGAAAAAATAAATTACTCTGCTTTAGAAGACAGCGAGCAGTTTGAAAAAAAATAAAAGGCTTCGACAGCTATCTAGTTTTCAATTCCATAAAGCTTAGTATTGGCATGAAAAAAATGCTTATTAAATACAATAAAGGCATGGCCAAACCGTTTGCTCACGATAATGAGCAATATAGTTTTTATATTTATATATTGATAGGTATGTGATACTATTTTAATATATAGAATATACAAATAATCTGGTTCAGAACATTATTAGTTTTCAAACTGGGATACCAATTTCAGAAAATCTGGAAAAGATGAATCAATTTAATCCATCACATATAATATTATCAATCAATCCAACTAAAAATACTATAAAAAGCTTTAATTTCAATTGGATGTATATAATTCATGGATAGGTAGCAAAATTTTTTTTATTTTTTTTTATTTTTGCTTAACGTGCCTCGACAGCGCTGGTCATTGGCACAGAAAAAAAAATACAAATATTAACATAATTTTTACAAATATTTAAATTAGATTTTACAGTGAATATTATGACAACACCGTAATTCATAAAGATATAATCTAATTTATAAAGTATATTTTGCTCACAGTTATCACTGGCCCCTCTGTTTTCAGGAAGTATTTCATTCACATTTTACAGAAAAGTAAGGTTTGCAGAGCTTTCTAATGGTTCACAATGATATTTTCCAGTTTTAAAAACAATAATAATTGTCATAATATATATTGAAGGAAAGATCTGCCATCACAGTTGACGATGTTTGTTTCTGTGAACACTTACATAACTGTTGGCATAAATTTCCAATAACAATCTAATATTTATCCAAAACAAAACTTCATTACATTCTCACGAGAAATGTTTAACTGCGCATGATCATTCAAAGCATTGAAAGCCATATCTGGACTAAACGACTGCTTCTTTATATCACTCTGACAGCAATGTTGGCAATCAAATCTAATAAAATGCTCTTTTCGTGCCAATTTATGGCTATTCAGGCGTACAGGTTGAATTGCTAATAAGCTTGCAAATCTTCTTCAAGGCCAAACCAAGCGCTCCCTTTAGGCAGCGATTACGTAATGAAAGCTACATGTAGAAGCTTTAGTGGACGGTTTTAATCGCCTTTTAGCTTCAAGAGTGACACAAAAGTCGATTTTAAATCTACTACGATGCCCAACAATAAAAAGTATTCAGTTTCAGATAGAAAGTGCTTTCAGTGCCAGATAAAAAGTGAAGAATGCATCATCTAGACTTCAAGTGATAATTCAATGAAATATTATTTAAAAACGTGGTCCAAACATCCTGTATTTTACTGTGTGAGAATTGAAGGAGCTATATAGAAAAAAACCCAACAAAATTGAATAGTTCATTCAATACTGGTGAAGATATACATATCCCTGATATGTATATTCGAAAGGCTTAAAATATCTTCGAATGTGTAGTGAGATTCAATGAAGCTATACATATGGAGGATATGAAAGAACCGGAGAAAGAACCAACAAATAAAAACGATATCGATATAATGTATGATACTGAAACGCCACATTGCTAAATAAAAATAAAAGTGGAAAAATATTATCATGGGCGTAGCCAGGGAGGGGCAACTGCTCCCCCCTGGAAGCAAAAATAAATCAAATAAATCTTAACTTTTGATGAACAAAAAATTCCATTGCTCCAGCCACAGACTAAATCTTGTGGTCAATGGTTTTAGCAAGCTACCAGAGATAAGAAACACAATTGCAACTGTTCAACATACAATAAACTTCCATCGTAAGTCGCCAGCCCGTAGGAAATCAGTTCCAAATATTTCAAGGCTCCGTGAGACCAGATGGTCGGAAAAACATAAAAGGATACAGAAAATTCAAAAAGCTTCACTGATATTGTTGAAGCACTAGAACATCTATCTGTCGAAGGAAAGTATACAACAAGAAAATCTGCCTACCAATCGCAATGTGCAGTTACTGAACCAATACCCATCTTAGGCTTAAACATAATCGCAAGATACTCTGCAATTTTGGAACCCGTTGTAAACGTTTCACAAGGTAAAAGTATGGATTTGGTTATGGTGGAGAAACATATTGATGATATCCTAGATGTAATCAAAAAAGATCGTCAAAGTGTTTCTTATGATTTATTTAAAAAAAATCACTTGATATCGCAGAGAAAGTTGGGGATAGTTGTCAGTACCACGAGTCACTCAAAAGCAAGTACACAGAAGTTATTAACTATCTGAGTCTATATTTGAATACTGGAAGCGGTCAATAATCATCCCCTATCTTGATACTTTAACTTCGTCTTTGGATGTTAGATTCTCCAACAAAAATACACCTGCCTTTGCTCTACCTTATCTTCATATTTCAAGCATGGCTTCAAAGGATTCTAAGAATAATGCAGAATCTTTCATGGAATTTTATCAATTGGGTGATGTTTCTGCAATTAGATTCGTAAAATATGAGGAAGAAGAAGAATTTAGCAGAGGACAAATTGAAGGACATTGAAGTGGCTGCACTTTTGGAGTGAGTTGATGTTTTTTTCCCTGCAACAAGGTACGCACTGCTAATATTGAGTGCTCTCCCATCCACTACTGCTGCATTTTGGACGAACATGGATCATGGTTTCCCCTCCCTGATATAAATCCTGGCTACGCCCCTGAATACTATGTAGTCGGAAAGCAAAATGAAAAGGAAAAAGTTGATATGTATGCAATTAAGCGAAACTACTTACCATTTACATGATTGCACTTAAAGATATAATATAACGATAAAAAATGATGAAACCTCACCAATAAAATATAAATTACTTCAACAGCCCATTTAGTCACAGAAAAAAGAGATTCCGGCTCGACTCAGCTTAAATACAGCACAAGAAATTACATAAACGATAATAGACTTACGTCGCATAATCCATAGGCACCATACGCTTGACAAGAAAAAGAATTAGTTCCCGGTAGTGAACTCTCGACTCATATTCCTTAAACAAAAATCTACAAGATATCAGGGTAGAAATTAACAAAAATGTCTAGCTACTGTTCCTCACAAACGGAATCCATTCATCCACTTCCGACTTCCATCGACAGTAAATATTGTCAGCATTGATGTAGAGCTCGGTGTTGAGTTTGAAGAAGGGCTGGCTATTCACGTAGCGTCTACCTATTCCCTCAACACCGATCTTGTTCGCTGTTCCGTCATGTCACGCCAATCAGAAGGCGTTCTTGGACACAACCCCACGTTCGCTACGTTAACTTATATTTCAGACGTTACCGCATAATATTTTCGAAACTTTGACATTGGATATTATATGATAAAAGGAATTTAAAATGCCATGAAATTAAACTAATTACTTATTAATGTAAGATAAGATGTCTTTTGAAGATGCCAAAATGGTCACCTCCATTCAACCAGTCTATTTCTTCAGAAGCTTCTCTATTGGCCTGGCTTAGTGGAATGCAAACTGCGGTGTATCGATTCGACTTCCAGCACTTTGAAGTTCTCAGTTTTTTTTTTATCAGGAAGAATAATTATTGATTGTTTAGTGACGTTTCCCCACGGATCAGCTTGAATTTGACAGAAAGGATGACGTATTTCCGCGTATTTTGATCTGATTGGCTGACAGTTAGTGGGCAGCTTATACAGTGTGGAAACCACTTATGGAATAAAATTCTTTATGTCATTATTTAAAAAAATTATTAAAAAATGCCGAGACACGTCAACCTTTGAATTGAGTTGTGCGTTATGTAAACATAAATTTAAATGTACAGGGTGATTCACGCAAGTATGCCATAGTCGGTGTTATTTTTTTAATGAAACACCATGTATATTTGCATATTTTCGAAATCCTCTTAATGAACCGATTCCAACAAACTAAAAAATGTATGGTCAATTATGAATTATACAGGGTGAAATTTTAAAATTAATAATTTATTACACTTGAAATATTGGTCCTTTTTTAAATTAGCTTAATATGGATTTATCAAAAATCTAAGCTTGCTAATTATTGGACGTATTTGTATATTAAACAAAACCTGCTTAGCCCATGAATTTTATCATGAATACCTAAAAATTGCCTAAAAACGCCATTAATTAGACAAAATCGGTAAATAATGTGGATTGTTTTAAATCGGTAAACAATGTGGATTGTTTTCTATTCTGTCAGTTGTTGATGTGTTGATAGTTTATACTGAAAAAGTAAAATCTTTGTCAAACACTCTTTCCTTGTCACCATAACAATGGAATATTCAACTGAGATTCACCGAATTGAGATTTTAATGATGATCGGGTACGGGGATAACTGCAGAAGTCAAGTTGAAGTGGTAAACTTATTTATTCACAGGTATCCCAAATTGCCTAATATTTCACAAAGTACTGTGTCTAAAATTCATGCACAATTCAGAAAACTTGGACATGTCAAACCATTGAAAAGAAAACCACACTTCGTTGAAGATGATGTGAAAGTGGATATTTTGTTAAGTGTCGAAGAGAATCCAACTTCAAGTACACGTCAAATTGCCCGTGAGAATAATGTTAGTCATACAAGTGTTCTAAGATATCTTCATAAAGAAAAACTTCATCCGTACAAATTAACTTTTGTACAGGAGTTAACAGAAGACGATCCAGATCGTGGAATGGATTCCTGCGGAAGATTGATTGATAAGCTGAACAGAAATGAGATTGCTCTTGGTACCATTCTTTTTTCTGACGAATCAACATTCACATTGAATGGAAAGGTGAACCCACAGAACTGTAGATATTGGTCAGCAGATAATCCTAATTGTATTCGTGAGACACATACTCAGTACCCTCAAAAGGTGAACGTTTGGGCCGGTGTCATTGCGACCATATTATTGGTCCTATATTTATAGATGGAAATTTGACAGCTGGAAAATATTTAAATATGCTTAGAAATGAAGTTATTCCTGCGTTGGAAAACTTATATCCCACCGCAATAGATCCCAGCTTACCGAATGAAAATGTTTGGTTCCAGCAAGACGGGGCATCACCACATTATGCTTTAATGGTAAGAACTTATTTAGATGAAATCTTCCCCAATAAATGGATTGGACGAAGAGGTACTATTGAGTGGCCAGCTAGATCGCCAGACCTTACGCCGTTAGATTTTTTTCTGCGGGGTTATCTCATGAACAAAGTATATGCAACACAACCAACTATCATTGTAGACCTCAAAGACAGGATAACTACAGAAATACGGAATATTTCACCTCAAACTTTGAATAAAGTTAGGGAGGAGTTCTATAGGAGACTGTACTATTGTCAACAACTAGGTGGAGTACATTTTGAGCATTTATTTCAATGTAATAAAATCAAATACATCAGGTATTTTATGTATGTGTTTAATAACTGTGAAAATAAAAATTTCACCCTGTATAATTCATAATTGACCGGTTAATTAGGAGGATTTCAAAAATATGCAAATATACAGGGTGTTTTATTAAAAAAAACACCGACCATGACATACTTGCGTGAATCACCCTGTACATTTACACTTATGTTTACATAACGCACAACTCAATTGAAAAGTTGACGTGTCTCGGCATTTTTTATAATTCTCTAAAATAATGACGTAAAGAGTTTTATTCCAAAAGTGGTTTCCACACTGTATATTTCATAGATTTCGGAGGACACTGCTTTGTGCGTGTTCAAAATTCACCTTTGGATTGAGAATATCACTGAGACCCGGTTGATCAATAGCAATTTATCTGTTAGTTAATGCTTAACTACCAGCTATTTTGGAAACGTCGGTTTATCAACAACAGGATAACTTAATCCGGCAGATAAAATGTCAAATATTCATCTGTTAGTTTCAACTGGCGGAAAGGTCGATATCTGGAGGTTAAGGTCTATTACATAACCTCACTTTTTTGTTTTGATTTCGTTGTGGTGTTGTGTCAAATTTACTTGGGTTTTGAGCAAGTAGAAAATGGAAAGTACTAGTACTACTAAAAAGAGAGGATAAAATTTCACAGCAGAGGAGATAGAGAAATTTGCTTCTTAAAATTGCGACATAGAAATGAAATAGAAAATAAAAAACGGATAGGGCAGCATTTCGACACTTAAGTGACTCCTTAATCAGTTCTAATATTGACAGAACAGTATCTTTTGTCATCCCAAATTTTGCATGAAAATCCTGGTCATCCCACTTTTCGAATTTGTCCACTCTTTCCCTAACTGTATGAGGCTTTCTTTCGTACTCAACAACTCGCTCAATATCATCGTCCTCGTCGCTATCCAGAATATAATTATTCAGAAAATCCATATTTATCAACAACCAAAAACTCTTCAAGAAAGACAAATGAAAACACATAAACCTTTGGATAAACCTTAGAACATAAAACAGACAGGAGGGAGTCTTATCATTCATTAGCTGTATAAGAAAATGCGACGGAAGTCGCCATTTACAACACCCTAATTATAGGTGCATTCAATTATTCACCTTTGCACATGCCGAAATGTATGAGCTTCAAGCCACGGACATTAAATATTTGACGTTTGTCCGGTTTGACGTTTATTTAAAGGTTAAGATTGTGCCGATTACGATTTAAACCTTACTAAAAATATCTAAATATGCAAAATTATATTATCAACATCATTATAATTGAAAACTGTTCTTCTAACACTATTGGAAATTCATTGGCATTGGCACATGACAAGTGGTTTTGAGGATCCTAAAAAATCGTGTTCGTTTAAAAAATCGTGTTCGTTTTGCTCAAAAGTCGTGACGACTGAGGCGTCACGCACAAGTGCCTGGAGCCCAAATAAACGAAAGCAGCATATGACTCATTTGACCACTGACAATCTATTTCTAAGTTGATTGTTGTTATTAGCAGTTCATCCGATAGTTCCACGAAATTTTTTCAATTTCTGACGCTGTTAATAGCGCCGTCAATACCTTGTTACCACGTTTTGAATTTATTTCTCATAATTCGTCCATTTCGTTAGTTTTTTGAGGTTGAGCTGTCATTTTGTGAACCACCAAAGTTATCCACCACCTCGATACAACGGTGGATTGGTTTGCAATTTTGGTTAATACATCAGTAATAAATTAACGCGTCATTTTTTCAATCTACAATCCACCAATGAATATAAAAACGCAGTTGGTCGATTGGTGGATCTACTGGTGAATAA